>MIQA02018350.1:0-12072 GCA_001887855.2 Sclerospora graminicola | reverse complement strand
GTTTTGAGGTATTATGGAGATTGTGAGAGTATTGAGTGCGTCCGGTTGAAAACGCCCCTATAGCTCAGTTGAAAGTTGTCTATATTACTAGAATTAGACGGAGTGACTACTCAATCTACCTAGCTTAAATACTGACTATACTATAAATATGTGTAGTATACATATATACTGTACCGTCTGGGGTTGTTTTGATGAAGTAATAAGTTTTTGGTAGGCGTTGACGATTTCTTGGATGCCCATTAGCTCAGTCGGTAAGTTGCTTGATTTCCATGCTGGAGGTCGTGGGTTCGATCCCCACAACGGGGTATTAAAAACCTCTCCAAAGTGATATCAATGTGTTGGGGTCTTGGAGCTCATTTCCGAATTTGCCACGTGGAGCTCAAGTCGAATCGGACCTAGCAGGGTAAGTACAGTGGTGTGGAGTTGTACTTGTGTTACTAATAGTCGGTGTATGTAGGTTGAATCAGCAGAAGCTTTCCACATGAACCACTGGTGGACCGGGAAGTAGGTACCGAAGGGGCCTTGCAGCCAGCGAACCCTGAGGACGGCGATGGAGGGATTAATCCGACTTCGTCCACCCTCGGTGGAGCGCAGGCGGGGGCACCGGAGGTAGCTGCCAAGGAAAGCCAGGGGTTAGATGAGAGCGCGACGCTGATTTACCGTGGCCGGTGAAAGCGGATCGGGAAGTTCCGAAAGTCTCCGCGTCGTTAGTGAAGATAACGGTCGCGGAGGGCAGGGATGGAGCGACGGAGCATGTCGAAGTTCGGTGATGCCCGGGTGGAGGTCAGTATAACTGCCGAAAGCTGGATGGAATTTCATCGCGCGGACAACCTTTCGCAAGGCTACCTTTTCATCTTTCGTGTACAGTCGGCGATCGAAAAAACGAAGGTGTGCCGAAAACGTTGTGAAGATCACTTGGAGTGCAGGGAGCAACGGCGTCGGCTCTCGTCCGTCAAACAGGCAACGATTTCGATCCGACCAAATCAAGTGAAGTGTGACAGCGCGGAGTGTGTGCCAAGCATCATGGACGACTCCAGCGCAGTCCTCCCACTCATTACGCACTGTCATTTTTGTGGCTAAGGCGATGTTAATCCAAGATGGTCTCGTATGGAAAAGCGGTAACACCAGCTGGTTCACTTGATTCCACAGTTGTGCTGCAAGAGTGCACCCAAAGAACAAGTGTTTCTCCGTCTCAATGGCATCGCACCCGTGACGCACGCAGTATTGGATGCGTGGTTGAACAGCTTCCAGGAACCAGAACCGAGATCGCACAGGCAGAAGACGGAAGGCGAGACGAAATTGCAGGTCGTCGAAGACAGGAAGCAATATTTTTCGCAAATGCTTGCTGTAACCAACGAGCGACTTGATCTGCTCTTCACGCACGCTTTGCGAGTGTATAGTCATCGGGTGCGGTTTCATTGGTGGCGGTGGCGTCCAGACCACACGGAGCATAACTGGTCGCGGGATCGATGGAATCAGGAACACTTTGTCGCCGCTCATGCATCCCAGATGCGGTAATTTAACACTTCTTTTGCTTTCAGTGTGCGGGGCTTGCCACACAAAGTCTCGCGCGCCCAGACGTTCGACGATCTGCGAGGCTTCAGTGTACAGCACTTTCAGCCACTGGATTTGTTTCCCAATAGTCATAGACTCGAGCGTGAAGTCAATATGCCGCTCCACAAAGTCGTTCTCTGTTGGCCAAGCACAATTTTCGCGCATGAAGTCGGCCAATCGGAGCGCACGTTGAAGACTCTTGAAACATGCATACGAAAGCTGCGTTGGGGTTCCGGAACCATCCCAATACACCGACGGTGAGCTGAGTTAGAGGGATTTCGCGGTGTCTTCTCGTAGTGCAGTTCCGCGTCAGAGTTGAACCAGATCGGCTGCCGAAGGCCGTACCAAGCGCGTTCACTCAAAGGCAGGTCTTTCCACGTGATTTCCCACCGAAGCTTGTACCACCATATCCAAGTCGTTCGCCACCAATGGGAAATTCTTTTCCACTTGATCATATCTCCATGCCGAAGTGGAGAGATCATGAGGAAGTCGAGAGCGACGTATCCACCCGTTGGTGGAACTACTAATTTGAGCAGCTCGGTACCTGCTGTCGTCCATGTTCTATCATTCGGAGCACCCGCCGCTCTGATAAACTGCATCATGAGCTGAAGCCTCTGTCTTTTCAGATGTGCCTCCAGACACGGAATCTGAAGACCACCGTCATTGCGTCGTTGGTACAAGAATTCGCGTGGAATGAGCTGGATATGCGATGCCTCGCGATCGTACTTACGACTTAGCACAAACCGGTTCAGCATCGACTGCCATCTCTTCACTATTGGTACTGGGATCGACACATGTTGTGTATAATGCCACATCCGGGATAGCACCATCGTTTGGGCAACCAGGAGCCGACCCCGAAATGTTCGTGCCCGCCTGTACCACATCTTGAAGCCATCATAGAATCGCTTCTCGAGGAACTCCACGAGGCCATTATCCACAGACGATTGACTGAACGGGATTCCAAGATACAAGACCGTCTCCGTGCGACCTAGCGTTCGCATTCCTGGAAGTGGTGGGCATGTATGGCTCCTGTTCAGCGTCAATAGCACCGACTTGGTAATATTGAGTTTTTCTCCGGAGCCCTTGCAGTACTCCTTCACGATCCCAAGTTGTGCTTGTAGGTTTGGTATTGAGCTGGCCAGGAGGGTCGAGTCATCCGCGAAAAACAGGCTTGTGCTAGTGTGGTCGGCATTTAGACACACGCCATACTCTTCATGGGAGCGAAGCAGGTTCCCAAGAGGCTCGATCGTCAAGATAAAGAGCAGCGCAGACAACGGATCCCCTTGCTTCACACCTCGCGTGGGATGTAGTGCGGGCTGGATGTACTGGTTGATGATGAGATGCGCAGCTGGTTTGGTGTACAGGAGCCGGATCCACTGAATAAACCTCGTGCCAAACCCCATTCGATCAAGAACCCGGAGCATGTACTCCAAGTTGACTCGGTCGAACGCCTTCTCGAAGTCTAAGAAAAGCGCGTATGCTTCTTCGTCAAGACTCGTCACAAGGTCTTGCAAATCAGCGAGGAAGCGGACGTGGTGATGGATCGAGCATCCCTTGACAAAACCCTTCTGGTCGGGGTGGATCAAGTCGCCGATCACTTGTTGCAGACGGTAAGTCAGAGCCTTTGATAGCACTTTTACATCGACCTGCACGAGTGCGATGGGCCGATAATTGCTAGGCTCTGCTCGAGATCCCTTCTTGTGTAAAAGCACTACTGCTGACTTGCGCTGAGACGGAAGGAGCACCCCACGCTGAAGTTGATCGTTAAATACGATACGAAGACATTCGCCAAACACGTCTGGAGCTACCTGGTAGAAACCCGCGGTCAATCCGTCCAGGCCTGGTGCCGAAGTTGCTTTCATATGCAGAATTGCACTCGCCAGATCAGAGGCGGTGATCGGCGAGCTCAGAAGTAAGCGGTCGGTCTCCGAGACAAATTTCACAATGGATGCGAGGAGTCTCCGTTGCATCGCATCGTCAGGTGGAGGGGCCGTTCCTGATGGACTATTTGGGTCTCCCATTTCGGAACCCCAGTGCTCCAGGAAACGAAGAGAAATCTCATGGGGGTTCGTCGAAACACTACCGCTCAGTGTCTTTACTTCCTCAATCGAGACCCTTCTCAAGCTGGTGTCCAGTGGACGGAAGAAGTGCTTGGTCGATTTTTCAGAATTAGCTGCTTGGAAGTCAAAGGCGGTTTCTTGGTTGTATTGACTCGTCCGCATGACCGCGTCCTTATAGATCCTCATGGCTTCGTCAAAGTGCTCCCGATTTAAGTGACTATCAACGCTGCGATACCTAGCAGCAGCTTGGTCTAAAAGGACTCGAGCCTCTTCAACAGCTTGATTGTCTTGCATCCGGAGCTTCTTCTGGACGTCTTGGAGTTGGGTCTTGATGCTTTTCTTCCACTTCTCCCAGACCTTTCCAGGATTGGTTGTCGTCTGCAGCTTGTCCCGTATCATCTCGGCTTCCTTTTCGATCGCAGACACCACCACAGGATACTCTAGCAGGTACCGGGGAAACTTCCAATACCCTCGACCGTGCAACTGAGAGCCCGACCTTAAATTTACGCTGTGTGCAAGGTGGTCACCAGCATGCTTCGGTAAGAAGTATTTGGAGTCTTCGTAGAAGCGTTCGTAGAATCCATCGGACAACAGGATGTAGTCCAATCGATTCTTTCGTGGAAGAGGGCCTGTGAAGACGCGCTTAGTGTCGAAGTGGATACGCCAAGCATCGACAACGCCTAACTTCGCCAGCCACTCGAGACAGCTAGATCGACCAGGGTCATAGCGAAAGTCAGGAGATGAAGAGTCGAGTCGTGGGTCTAAAGGAGTGTTCAGATCGCCCAACACAAAGTGCGTCGCATGATCCTCGAACCCCTCGGTTTCCAAGCTCGAGAAGAATTGTTGCTTTTCTTGGCGGTCTACAGGCGCATACACGTTGTGAATGTTGATGGGAGCACTCTCAACCATCACCTTTACTACAAGGTAGCGACCTGCGACCGACAGAGTGGGGATAACAACAGCGGAGTCGAAACCTGGGAAGTCAGAGCGGAGAACCGTGAGCACTCCATTGCTCCTTCCTCGCGTGGGTCGAAGGAGCTGGGTGTTAGGATCGTCCACAAAGACCTTATGCTTGAAACTTGAGTCCAGGTGGAATTTGAAGTTAGAAAGATGCGTGCTGTCTGCGAGCTTGGTTTCTTGGACACACGACAACGAGTGCTTGGAGAGCACACTCTCGATAAACAAGTGCCCGTTTTTCTTGATGCCATTAGTGTTCACGGTAACAACATTGATGTTGCTCCATGGTGTCGATCCCGAGAAAACTTTAGCAACGTTTGGCGAGGCAGCCCGCGACGTTCGTCACCGTGCCGTCTCCTGCAACGTGGAATTTCAGCACTGAAGAGTCGTCCGGGTAGAAGCCATCCAGCTGTTGCAGCGACTCAAGGTCGTCAAGCAAGTGCCCCTGCCACTGCACCTCTCTCCAGTGCTGCATGCAGTGCGCACCTAGGTCTGAGCGCAGAAGCTGAAGGAGCGTGTTCGGGTGCAGCAAACGCGTGTGATGCGCTGGAATCCACTCGACGGGATGACCAGTGATGTACTGGATCCAGTGATCATTTTTAAACAGAGTTGGCGCTGTGGCCATCAGCGCAAGCTCAAACAAGCCGAGCGCCTTGGACGCGCGAGATAGCTCCATGATTGATTCGGAGTGGGTCCACCACTTTGTGCAAGCTTTAAAAATGTCAAGATGCTTCGACGGCACAGCGGTCCCCATCAACTTCTTCCATTTGCTTGCGAAGGTTGTGTCTTCACCCGGGTTTGTCGCGCAGAGAACTCGGTTGATCACATGCAGTTGTGCAAGCTCCGCTATTGCAGTTTCGCCTCCTGCCATCTTCAGCGATATTGCGCTGTTAAAGGCGAGCGGAAACTCAACCGCTTTCTTTGTGATGTGGTCCGGGTTTGTTGCGTTTTCGGTCAGCTTGCACGCACCTTCGACCTTTTTGTCCGCTTCCACGAGACGATCTGGGAGGGTGTTGAGCAGCGCCGTGTTCTCGTCGTTTAGCATCGATTCGGTTACCTCCGAAAGAGGCGACGCCTTCGATGCCTTCTTGATCTTTGTGTGATGCTTTTCAATGAGGAACGCGGACTCAGTTACTACGTTTGCTGTATCGGGACGTTTCACATCCACCGGTACGATTTGGTGGCGCACGCCGTATTTTGTGTCGGCGGTTGCGTTTTTTGTCTCGAACGTGACTTCCATCGACTGGAGCACCTGGAAGTAGTTCTTGGTGGCAATGCCGTCCAGTGGCAACGGTTGCTGCTTCACCAGAAGAGCAGAGAAGTCGATACCACTGCGGCTGCGCTTCTTCCGGTTGTTCACTACGGTGGTGAAGCCTTCTGTTAAGAGAGGCGTGGACGGAGACTCTGGCTTCGGACTTCCTGGAGGCGAAATCTTGCTGTTTGAATCATTGAAGGTCGATATCGATAGCGCATCGTCACGGTTACTTGACTGCCGAACAAGCTGGTTGGCAGCAAATTGCTGTCCATGCTGAGCTCCACGTTGGAGCTGACCATCTCGTTTTTTAGACTCCTCGACTGCCTTCTGGAGCGAGGTTTTGTTTGGCCTGGTGGTCACGGCTCGTGCGTAGGATTGTGCTGCTTGCTGTTGCGAACTTGAGGCAGATTCGCTTGGCTGTTCCGGACGAGGAAACTCGCCGTCGGCCGTCGCGAGGTCCACGGAGTGGTGCGAGCGATAACCAAACGGCAAGCGCTCGGATCGGAACGGCGCGTTCTTGCCGTGTACTGGGTGCAGCTTGTTGTCAAACAAGATCTGGTCACAAACCGATCCGTTCACAATCAAGGGACTTGGACAATTCGTGCTCAGGAAGTACACGCGCCAGGTAGCAGACGTGATTCCAGTCGCAAGGTTGACTTCGCGGAACGTGTCATAGACCGGTTTGCAACCCAAAAGAAACAAGCGGTGCAGTATCACTTCCGTGTTGGTGTCCGAATCGACGTTGGAGATATCGATGAAGTACTTGCTGCCAAGCACGTCAAACTCCTTGAACATGAAGACACCCCCAAGAATGTTGACCTTTGTCCGTTCGAGAGCAATACAAGCCTCCTTCGACTTCACTTTGACGCGCAGGTTTCCGCCCGGGAGCTTCGATACTTGACCGATCTCGAACGTGCCGTACAGTTTTTCAAGTGTTTTGTTGCCGTGGTGCGTGCCGGACAGCGATGCCATGATCTTGTGCATCGGCGTCTTGACAAAAGTGCGCCCAGTGTCGATCACCATATCGAACCTGGCTCGAGGGAGAGCATACGGCCTCGCTTGCTCCATTCGAGACGCAATAAACGACCAGTCGCCACCAGCGGCGTACTGTCGTTCAATTGCTTCGATATCACAGGCGAGAGGTTTGGGGGTTTCTACACGACGACGCGCTTCGTCAGTTTCAGCATTGTCGCGACGAAGGGTCTCTTGCTGCAGGAGGACTTCGGCCATGGTTGGACGCGGATCCACGGAATGAGGTGGAGGCGGCGCGGTGGTGGCGGAAGGAATCGCAGGTTCCATCGACTCATCGAGCGAGGTAGCATCAGGAGACGAAACAGGCGCAGTCGTCGTAGACACTCCCACATCAACGTCCATCTCAGCCGGCTCTAGAGCGGACGAAGCGGGAGGCGAAGGCGCAGTAGTTGCTGTAGAAACAGCAGGCGGTGTATCAGGATCCGAAGCAACAGAAGAGCCTGATCCCCCCAAATTTTCAGAAGGAGAAAGGCAGGTGGTGGAAACTGGCTGGATACTGGGTGCGGTCCCAGATTTCAAGCCGGTTGCGACACGTGGCAGCTGGTCGGAGGGAGTCGGGAAGGCTGGATTTTCCATGGTTAAAGAAGAGACGGGATCGGGGAAAAGGATGGTGAGGGATATTCTCTTGATTTGACTTGAGCAGTAGCTGGCAAATTGAGAAGTGGTCGCTTAGCTCATATGGTAGAGCGCCCGCTTCGCATGCGGGAGGTAGGGGGATCGATACCCCCAGTGTCCACATCTAGCACATCTTATGAATATCGGGCATCTTACACACACTTCTATTTCATCGTTCATACACCCGCTTTCACCTACTGAACTATCATTCAGGGAGTAAGTCCGGTCTGAGGTTACTAGCAACGAATTGAGAATGAAATGTAACTTGAACGGACAATTTCATATCCACGACTGCTGGTCAGCTACTCCACATAACTTGACAGACACTCGCTGGTTCCTCTTGCGCTTGCGGTCAAGATCACCGAAACTGCAATATACTAGCTGGTACAAACGCAGTACGTAGCAGGCTGACAACTGACCTGATAAAGTTGACGTAACCCATTTCGTCACTACTTGTAGTGTTATGTATTTTTCCAAAACGATGATTTGTAGCAGATTTGTGCTCAACATCGTAGTGAATAGCGATTTCCTTGAAAGAGAGAAATGAGTGAAATGTGTTTGCGCAAGTGGTGCTGCGTTTTCGTCCGTGGAGTTTGGGGCAGTTTAGCTGAGATCGTGGACGCTTAACTCATATGGCAGCCTCAAACCGGCGTTCGAACGCGAAGGCAAGGGGAGTTCTCGGTTAAGTCGGGCTGGATACGAAATGGACAAGTGTCAGAAGGGCAGATCTCAAGTGGTTTCTAAGTCGTTTATCGAATATCGGGATGGGTTGAAGATCTTTATAGGAGTCGGGTCGTGATCAGGGCAGAAGTGGTACAGATCAGCTTTAAGGTGCAGCTAGGATGGGCAAGGTGGTGCTATGCAACCGTGCGACGAAGTGAACAGGGTCGAAGTATAAATCAGGCATGAGTTGGTGTATGGTACATAGGTATAGGAGATTGCATATATAATAACAGGTTTTGATTTTCCCCCTAAAGCAAAGAGTCGCTCCGCCACGTGTTGCGGTCATTGGGAGCACAGGGTTGATTAGTCCCCTCTTGCTCAACTAATTCCCGGTTAAGACGCGCTTCGACGCATTTTGGCTTGCCGGAAGACCCCCGACGGGTTTGTTTAGGTGATCGAACCTCACCCTCAACGCACACGTGCTTGGAACACGTCAATAATATTGGAAAATGTTTTGTGGAGATAACGTTTGTGGATTACTGTGGAAGATCGTGGTTTGATCGCGTTTTCTTGGTTTCTTATTATCTCTCTCTCATTGGCTGGCCTGATCAGACGAACTTTCCTGATCAGTGCCTAGATACTGATTAAGTATCGACCCCAACCCGTTGTCCGGTGAAGATTTCCACCCGAGGACACCCCCCGTCTCGAGAAGGTCATCCCCTCCGACCTGATCAAGATCATTGTTTTCGTCACCGAGTCCACCTGAGTGAGTGTAACCACCCCCGATCAACGGGTACACAACGTGAGATGAAGTTGAACATAGATCCTGACGCGCATGACGACCGGCCAGATGACCGGGAGGATCAGATCAGTCACCATAATGGTGATTCATCTGATTCTGATGCTGATCAGGATCAACGGAGTACCCCCTCCGATAGTTGGTCGTCCGGGCCAGTGGGTATCCGGATTCCACCCACAACTTCGGTCATGGATTTGGAAATCGGCTCCACCACATAATTGATACCCCCAGTGTCCACATCTCGCACATCTTATGAATGTCAGGCATCTTACACACACACTTCTATTTCATCGTTCATACACCCGCTTTCACCTACTGAACTACCATTCAGGGAGTAAGTCCGGTCTGAGGTTACTAGCAACGAATTGAGAATGAAATGTAACTTGAACGGACAATTTCATATTCACGACTGCTGGTCAGCTACTTCACATAACCTGACAGACACTCGCTGGTTCCTCTTGTGGTTGCGTTCAAGATCCCCGAAACTGCAATATACTAGCTAGTACAAACGCAGTACGTAGCAGGCTGACAACTGACCTGATAAAGTTGACGTAACCCCATTTCGTCACTATTTTCTAGTGTTATGTATTTTTCCAAAACGATGATTTGTAGCAGATTTGTGCTCAACTTCGTAGTGAATAGCGATTTACTTGAAAGAGAGAAATGGGTGAAATGTTTTGCACAAGTGGTGCTGCGTTTTGGTCCGTGGATTTTGGGGAAGTTTAGCTGAAATCGTGGGCGCTTAGCTCATATAGTAGAGCGCCCGCTTCGCATGCAGGAGGTCGGGGGAAGGATACCCCAGTGTCCATATCTCGCACATCTTATGAGTGTCGGGCATCTTGCACACACACTTCTATTTCATCGTTCATACACCCGCTTTCACCTACTGAACTATCATTCAGGGAGTAAGTCCGGTCTGAGGTTACTAGCAACGAATTGAGAATGAAATGTTACTTGAACGGACAATTTCATATTCACGACTGCTGGTCTGCTACTCCACGTAACTTGACAGACATTCGCTGGTTCCTCCTGTGCTTGCGTTCAAGATCATCGAAACTGCAATATACTAGCTAGTACAAACGCAGTACGTAGCAGGCTGACAACGGACCTGATAAAGTTGACGTAACCCATTTCGTCACTACTTGTAGTGCTATGTATTTTTCCAAAACGATGATTTGTAGCAGATTTGTGCTCAACATCGTAGTGAATAGCGATTTTCTTGAAAGAGAGAAATGAGTGAAATGTGTTTGCTCAAGTGGTGCTGCGTTCTGGTCCGTGGAGTTTGGGGCAGTTTAGCTGAAATCGTGGGCGCTTAGCTCATATGGTAGAGCGCCCGCTTCGCATGCGGGAGGTAGGGAGATCGATACCCCCAGTATCCGCATCTCGCACATCTTATGAATGTCGGGCATCTTACACACACCATTCTATTTCATCGTTCATACACCCGCTTTCACCTACTGAACTATTATTCAGGGAGTAAGTCCGGTCTGAGGTTACTAGCAACGAATTGAGAATGAAGTGTAACTAGAACGGACAATTTCATATCCACGACTAGTGGTCAGCTACCTCACATATTTTGACAGACATTCGCTGGTTCCTCTTGTGTATGCGTTCAAGATCACCGAAGCTGTAATATACTAACTAGTACAAACGCAGTACGTAGCAGGCTGACAACTGACCTGATAAAGTTGACGTAACCCCATTTCGTCACTATTTTCTAGTGTTATGTATTTTTCCAAAACGATGATTTGTAGCAGATTTGTGCTCAACTTCGTAGTGAATAGCGATTTACTTGAAAGAGAGAAATGGGTGAAATGTGTTTGCACAAGTGGTGCTGCGTTTTGGTCCGTGGAGTTTGGGGCAGTTTAGCTGAAATCGTGGGCGCTTAGCTCATATGGTAGAGCGCCCGCTTCGCATGCGGGAGGTAGGGAGATCGATACCCCCAGTATCCACATCTCGCACATCTTATGAATGTCGGGCATCTTACACACACCATTCTATTTCATCGTTCATACACCCGCTTTCACCTACTGAACTATTATTCAGGGAGTAAGTCCGGTCTGAGGTTACTAGCAACGAATTGAGAATGAAGTGTAACTAGAACGGACAATTTCATATCCACGACTAGTGGTCAGCTACCTCACATATTTTGACAGACATTCGCTGGTTCCTCTTGTGTATGCGTTCAAGATCACCGAAGCTGTAATATACTAGCTAGTACAAACGCAGTACGTATCAGGCTGACAACTGACCTGATAAAGTTGACGTAACCCATTTCGTCACTACTTGTAATGTTATGTATTTTTCCAAAACAACGATTTGTAGCAGATTTGTGCTCAACATCGTAGTGAATAGCGATTTCCTTGAAAGAGAGAAATGGGTGAAATGTGTTTGCTCAAGTGGTGCTGCGTTCTGGTCCGTGAAGTTTGGGGCAGTTTAGCTGAAATCGTGGGCGCTTAGCTCATATGGTAGAGCGCCCGCTTCGCATGCGGGAGGTAGGGGGATCGATACCCCCAGTATCCACATCTCGCACATCTTATGAATATCGGGCATCTTACACACACACTTCTATTTCATCGTTCATACACCCGCTTTCACCTACTGAACTACCATTCAGGGAGTAAGTCCGGTCTGAGGTTACTAGCAACGAATTGAGAATGAAATGTAACTTGAACGGACAATTTCATATTCACGACTACTGGTCAGCTACCTCACATAACTTGACAGACATTCGCTGGTTCCTCTTGTGCATGCGTTCAAGACCACCGAAACAGCAATATACTAGCTAGTACAAACGCAGTACGTAGCAGGCTGACAACTGACCTGATAAAGTTGACGTAACCCATTTCGTCACTACTTGTAGTGTTATGTATTTTTCCAAAACAACCATTTGTAGCAGATTTGTGCTCAACATCGTAGTAAATAGCGATTTACTTGAAAGAGAGAAATGAGTGAAATGTGTTTGCACAAGTGGTGCTGCGTTCTGGTCCGTGGAGTTTGGGGCAGTTTAGCTGAAATCGTGGGCGCTTAGCTCATATGGTAGAGCGCCCGCTTCGCGTGCGGGAGGTAGGGGGATCGATACCCCCAGGGTCCACATCTCAAACATCATATGAATGTCGGGCATCTTACACACACAC
>MIQA02018349.1:0-14898 GCA_001887855.2 Sclerospora graminicola | reverse complement strand
CGCAGCAGTCAGGTTTGGTATCGAACGAATATTGTCAACTAACGACGACATCTGCGGTCGTGGCGGGGAAATTCGAAAATGAGGAGAGGTAGCTGCTCCACTCTCATGGCCATAATTTCGTTGGTTCTCGGTCAATTTTGAAACGGTTGGTACCAGCTGAAAGCTTATAAAATTTGCTTTTATTATATCCAATCAGATTTAATCAATTGTTTGTTTTGGTTGAAATAGATCATTTACAGTGTGAAGCTTTCAATTATTCGGCACCGGAGGAAGTACACACTAACTTGTAGCAGAATAGCTGTATCCGAGTAGTTGTAGCCCAAAGCAAACGAAAACAATGACTTTAGTAATATAAAGTCTATTAGAAAGTGTTTATCTTCCTAAGTAATCAAAATATGCATGTAGAGTGTCTTGAAAAATAGCTTTGAAACTCGCAGCCATTAGTGTGATAATAGTCCCATGAACAAAATTAGTAATACCGTAAAATGCATGTCAAAGGCGACACCTATGTTTTCACGGTACTACCAAACCCTGTCAAAAATGCTGTGGTCGCCTATGACAAGCACTCGTAAAAGTCACAGTGGGCTACCCAAAATTATGTGTAACACACTAACCTGTTTATGCGTGATGTGGGGATCGAAGTGTGTACCAAGTAATCCACAAGTACAGATATAGTCTGCCAATAGCTAACTGAGGTTACCTCCGCTCGGGACGCCGGGTGGTCACCTGGTGAAGATTTTGTGGTCAGTGGACAATCGACCTTGTGAAATTAGGGGTGAAAGTTGGTGCACTGCGGTGCATCTTTTTATTTTAAGTTTAATACAACGATAAATGCATACTATCTATGACATCTTCCGAATCACGGACACCTAGATTGACTACAGACAACTTTTCCAACTCAAGTACAACCTCGTCAATCGATCTCTGAAGTTCCGCGCTCTCGTCCACTTCTGCTGCACCATCGCCATCATCCGGAAGGAGCTTGCACTGCTGGAATCCAGTTCTGATGATTGACTCACTGATGCTCTCCCACGCGTCACAGGCCCACTTTGTCACAATGTCTCGGTTTGGTGGTGTCATGAAGAAGGATGCCCCATCGTCTCCTTTTCGGTGATCGTCTAGCTGGCATTTTAGGTGCTGAACCCAATAGCGCTTCAAGTGATCTTTAACAGGCTTGATCCATACCGCATCCGCCGGCTGACAGACCCATGTCAAACCCGCCGATACCTTCATCACCACAACTCTTAGTGAAGCAGCATACGCCTCGACCTCAGGAATCCAGTGTCCGCTAAAATCATCGAGTAGGAGCATGACTGGCTCACCGAACACGACGCGGTGCCCAAAGTGGAACCGAAGAAATTCTATCGTTAGAGCTCCGGTCCACCACGCAGACTGGTTCCCATAGATGCGCACGTTGTGCTGCTCTTGTAATCGACGCACTTGGTCCCACACGCGCTTGCCAAATCCATGCCGTAGGGAAGCGTTCTGAGCCTGCATGGTCTCCTTCTTAGACGGAGCGGTCTTCATGACGAGAAAGAGTGGGTACTTCCGCTTCAGTAGAATCGCCTAATAGATCGCTGTCATTCGCTCCTTTTCCTTCTTTCCGCACTTAACCCATACGGTCTTCGCACCTGTAGGTGAGAGAGTCGTGCGCGGTAGAAGCTCGAAGAAGACGCCTGTTTGGTCTGCATTGAATATAACCTTGATCCCCTCGGCTGCAACCCGAGCTTCCACCGCATTAGAGAACGCTAGAGCTTGATCCATAGCATCTCTTGGTGTGATCTGCCTCTGGTGTGTCTTGGCTCGAAACGACAAGCGATGGCGGTTTGTGAATCCGCGTTGCCATCGCCACGTGGCCGAGAACTGCTTGGAAATTCCGTACCTGCTCGCAATTTCTTGGGCCTTGAGTTGCAGCATCAGAGCCGAAATGGGCACTCCGTCCCTACGATAGTCGTTCACCCACTTGACAAGTAAAGTCTCGGCCTCGAATGGCATGGTCGTGCTAATCCCGAAGTTACGAACGCGTTATACGCAGCGAGGCGCGCGTTAGCTGACGTAGACTTGATTAGCGTCCGCTGCTTGGACCACTTGTAGATTAGTTTTCTCTTTGAATTCTTCGATTTCTCTGACACTTCTGGGAAGAACCGATCGATAGTCGACTGGATATTTTGGGTACGCTTAAAATGGCCGATGGCTGCTCGTTTAAACTCGTACGTATACGCCTGACGACTATATTTTCGTTCGTGTCAGCCGGTTCCATTGAGCTTGGAGCGTCCTACTGGCTTTACCATGAGGCAGTGACTTGTGGGAGCTGGTGGCTATTTGCTGTTGTGTGTCGATATAAAATGACACGCAATCGTCTGGCTCAGGATGACTCAAACCTAATTTCGGATGACTAGGACTATTCCTAAAGTAGTTTAAGGTAAAAATCGTTTTTACGATTTGCGTAAAAACTGATGTGTAAAGTTTTAGCTCTTAATAGTAGGCCCCGCCTATGAGTGGAAGTCGCCTTTGACATGCATTTTAGGGTAGTTCTAAACCATTTCACCCAGTCATAAATTTTAGCGTTTTGATTTAACGCGAAATCAAACATCAACTTTCAAATTTCACACCACACTCAGGGGCGTTCTTATTTTCCACTGGAGCTCCAGAAGAGCAAACTCGAAACTTGATTGGGACATATTTTTTTTCTCGCCTGTTTATGTAACCTTCTGCTATCCCGCTCCCGCCCTTCACTAAGGGACGGGAGCACGCTTTAGAGCAGTAACAAAATATTGAGATTAAAATTTGTGCTCAATCACATTATATGGGTTGCACGATAGCTTTTAGCGAAACAATTGCAGTAGTTCTTATTCGTATGCAAACATGCAAAACTTACAGGTCGGATGCTCTTAATATCCTTATTGATACTAAAAGCATCGTCGATTTGATCCTGATGATCGACCAAATTGCTGGGTGCTGGCGATTGCGGGGATGAGGAAGAGCTAAAGCACAACATCTGCAGTCTAGAGAATAGAAATAAGTGACGCCCATCGCACATTGCTAAAGACCTTGCAATGGACGGGGGCCGCTTTACGGCGCGTGAGAGTAAGAGTCGAGCGGTCATGGTTACTACTTAAAAATTGTTACGCATGTGAATGTCAAGATATATCCTCGATGAATTTTGGGTCTGTGTGTGGGACAGGAGCTTAAGCGTTAATTCTTCTTCCCTCGCTGACCCTTTTTGCTGCTGAGCAGCACAACAACCCTGCTTGCGATGGACTCGACCTCGACAACATGACGACAAAGAGTGTTTGGCCGCTACAGCAATCGGTATTGATGAGGATGCTCGACGAAATATTTTACCAGAGACGGAGTTTTCTAGACCGCCTGGCAGCGAAGCACCAGCCTCTTAGTATCTGAGCTCGTTGCCGCAGCTGGAAGAAACCATTGATTTCCAACCGCCGTTCTATTCATCTCTAACGCTTTCATTTTTTTAGCAACTGCCATGCTACCGCAATTTTAGTCATCACTATTTTCATCTCCGGCACAAGATCAAGAACAACAGCCGCTGCTCCAACAGCAAGGTAGTGGACAAGTACCATTACAATTCGGTTCGCTATTATCGGAGTTTCCAGAAGAGCAAGACAACTATTTGGGATAAATACTTCCAGCTTCCATGCCAATGCAAAAGACAGCAATGAGGCCTTCAATGGACATTTTTCCGACGGCAAGGATGCACGTTTAACTCAATCTTTCCAAATCTCATCTCAGCACTGTTTCAAAGCAGGAAACCACTAAGAACCTTTCAAAAGCCTTGTACCGGCCGATGTTTTGCGGCACACCAAACTCGATGAGCCCGTGAAGTACCATGACATTGTAAATGTTGATCAAGAATGGCTGACGCTCATGCTTTGGAAGGTTGCCAACGTCAGCTTGCTATATCTTGGATGTTAACTTCCCTCATCAGTAGAATAGCTCCTGAGAGTAAATCGAAACAGCAAGGATGCGGAGTGCTCGGGAGGACAGCGCGTCTACAGCCTTAATATGTATACAGTATCCGCTCCTACTTCCGGAACTCTCCAAAAAATATCTCTTTTCAAATTTGGTACAATTAAAGAACATATGTTTCCGAAAACTGTGTATTGATTTGTACCCCTACTGTGGTACTCACTCTATTACTCATTTGCTAAATCAAACCGTAGCTATGACTCAAGGTGAAAAATATTCGATAAGTGAGCTGTTGATGAAAGCGGGAAAGCTCGTAGATCAATGTCAGCCAGTGTTATCGATACAGTTCTATGAAAAGTGTTACCGTCAAGGGTGCATGAATTTGCATACCTTTCCCTGAATAAATGTATCAAGCGGCCAGAATGATACATTGACTTTAGCTGTCCAAATGTATCATTTAGGGCTCTTTAGCAAAAACAGGACAGTTACTGCTCAGGAACTAAGGCAAATGAATTGTGTTCATTATCTATATATCAATCTATAAACATCTTTCTTCAGTTGTTGGTGAGCGAGCACCTGTATCCTTGGTATCTCTTTCCGTGCTCATTGTAAATACAGGTGCCTTATCCGTTCTACTTTCATGTGGATCATTTTTTTCGATACGCGCTGGGCGAACGTCTTAACCCTAAACCCTATGAAAGTAACGTGTCAGAATGCCTGCGACATCTACGATGCATTTATTTACGCCGTTCTTGAAATGTATCATTTCGGGAGATTCATACATTTTTTCAGGGAACGGTATGCAAATTCATGTGCCCTTGACGGTACCAAGTTTGAAAAGAGATAATTTTTGGGCAGTTCCGGAAGAGGGAGCGGATACTGTAATAGAGTTGGTCTGGGTTTGGGGTGTAGGGATTTAGGTTTGGGGTATAGGGTTCGGGTCTACGTGATTTCAGCTGATTGGAAATAAATGACATGTTTTGACAAATCACCATTATTGTTTGGTTTGGGCGGTTTGATATCTCAGGCCCAAATCACGCAAGATCGGCAAATTTGAACGGAATCGACATTACCTCAGTCAGGCTATAGTTAATTGGACTAAATAACAACAACAATAAATACTGGTATTGCGTACAACTGGCAGCGAACTAAGCGCCCCAATTTTTGCGCGCAACTATTTTGTAATTATGTAGGTCAAGAATTGGGGAAACTTTGAAAGCACTTGAGAGCGCATCCCGACGAGAACTACAAGCACTGGCCAAAGAACTGCAGCTGTGTCATGGAAATGTCAAGTCCGAATTCATTGTGAAATGCGCATGCAGTTCCTGAACCACCATCCCGAGGACGGCCAGTAGCAGGTACTGAGTGTACTGGGCTTTTGTGAAGTCTCGTCACCAATGACGCCAAGAAAATTATTTTGAAATGGGAGATAAGGAACGACAACAAGTCGGAGCACAAGCCGCCCGTGGAAATCAAGAATCGAATCTGATATGAAGCAGGAATCACATATGTCACATAAAGACAAGACGAATCGTTGTTAGACGCAACTTTCTTTTTTTCTCAAATAGACCCACCCTCGAATATAACTCCACGTTTGGGTGGGGCTATAGCGATAACCTCAGGGGGGGTTAATACAGGTTTGTGTAAACACCAACTGATTCTTATTATGCAAAAATACTGAGTTATTAAAAACGTAGCGCCCCTCCAGTGCCCAAGGTGCCCCTCTCAGCCAATCAAATGCTAAAACAGCCCTCTCTGGCCAATGAGAGCGCAGGAAAGTGATTACAGAACCTTTCAACCAATCGACGTTGAATAAGGCCCCCTGGCATTACTCATATCACACCATGTCACTCCTTACAGCACCCTCCATCCCAAACGACCATTCGCTTTCAATAGAAACATACAATGCGGCTCTTAGTCCCACCAACACGCCTTTCTCTTTGTTCTCTTCTTTTTGGACTCTTATAATGTTGTCTGTTTAAGTGGACGCCAAAGTAATCATACAGGAATTCGGTTTGAGTACACACACAGCCGCCGTGAAACCACGGGAACCCCTATATTTTATTATTTACATACTTGCATATCGTGAGTGATGGAAGCCAAAAAAATAAAACCCAGTGTGGTGGGACCAAAACCAACACCATTTGCATCAAATCAATATTAAAACCACCGCTCACGTAGCGCGCGTCGACCACTAGTACTGAGTTATAGTCCAATGAAGAAGAATTAGTATCAATGCTGTGTTCCAACGCGTTAGGGTTGCTAAATCGCAATATCAAGAAATTGTGCAATTGGGTAGGGAAACTGTCTAAGAGTGGGGTTTGTTTCACAGCAAAAGAAGTGCAATTATTTGTTGTCAAATGTTTTTGACCAACCAACAGGAAAAATGTTTAGTGTATGCGCAAATAAAGAGCCATTGTGCAATGTGACAATATGATTGCAGTAGCAAAAAATACATATGAGATTTATCTTTGACCTTGTGACCTGTAGTTGTTTGCTAAGTCAGCAATGAATCTATATCCTTATGATTTGGTATCACTTTGTCGATGCTGAATGTCACAAATATTTCACACAGCGAATATCAAATCACACAGACCACCAATCTACTGGTTTAACACGGACCATCCAATTTCCCCGCATCCTCGCAATTTTTAAGAGCTCACCCGTAGTTCTAAGCAGAAGGTGGTATGTAGAACCCAGCTGCTATGCGTGTGAACCTCGAAGAAGGTGATCAAAACAAATCAAGTGATCCATCGCCTTGAGCGTATGGTAATGGAACAAGAAGCCAACCTGGAGTCGAGTCAGCAAGCGTATGGCCACTACGTTGACCAAGTGGTCATCGAAACACCAGACGACCAGTCTCCAGTCATCAGTTCTTTTCTTTCACACGTGACGTCGGAGAATGTGCATTGCTGAAGGTGACGAACTTCAACGCTAGTGAATTCGACATCCTATGGGACCACGTCAGCACCGACATTATCTACGCATGGGAGCACGGGAAGGGTCACAAGCACGTCACGAAGCCAAAAGATGCTTTCTTCATGTTACTGTGCGTACTGAAGCACGGAAGCGCTTGGTACAAGCACGCAGCTGTTTTCTGCTTCAACCGTCTTCATTCGAGCGTATGATGAAAAAGGTACAATTCCTGCCATTTTATGTGCTTTGTAGTCGACTTATATAACTTGTGAATTTTTCTGGTATCGGTTAGTTACTCGACTTAATCGATCCTATTCTATTCCAGATAGTATGGGAGCTCACCATGTGCCCTTTACGCACACGACGTCAAGTTTCAGCAAAGCAACCGCCCCGGAGGAACATTCCTGGACGCGAAGCGATATTTCTCCGGAAAGCATAGCTTTTATGGCTTTAACGTGGAGTGCTCTGTGGGCGCTAATGGACAAGCGATTCATGTGTCAAAGCACTACGCCGTATCGATTATTGACGGAGACATTTTCAACGATCATCTGGCTCTTCACAAGAAAATGCTGCTCAAGACTGATGGCGACTTGAAAGAGGCTGACTTCGGAGAAGGGTCTGCTCGCTTTCCGGGACATTGGGCAGTTTTGGTGGACAAGGGGTATCAAGGATATGGTGATCGCATCAGAACCATTCAGCTAAAGAAACAACCACCAAACGGATCGCTATCGGCTGACGACATCGAGCGCAACCGCCGTGTATTTAGCGATCGAGTACTGGTGGAGAACTTTTTCGGTCGTGACATGGAATGTGATGTTCAAGAAGTTCACGTAAAAAGAAGACCGATACGATCAGATGGTTCCTGTTTGTTTTGCGCTGACGAACTTCCACATCGGTTTTCAACCTCTTCAAGCTGAAGATTCGTCCTACTACCACCGCACGCTTGCCAAGTACGCATCCCAAGCTCACGAGCATCGCAATCGGCGTCTGAAGTCCAAACAACTTTCTTTCACGAGGCGCAGACAGCGCATGATTGACATTCAAGAGTTGTCTTCTTCGAATTTCGTGGACCAAGCGACGGAGACGACTCACCGTACTGTCAAAGTACCTATACTCATCGTCATCAGGAAATCTCCCCTCGTGCAATGAGGTTTGATAAAGACTCTGAAGAATTTTAGGTTACCAAGTAACGTTGCTGGATATTCTTCAATAGATATTCCCACATCATCATTTCTTTCGTCGTTAATGTTTGCATACTACTTCTAACATATCTTCAGTTTTATTAAACTCTAGCTAAGTGTATATGTAAGATGTGGTCATCATTGTGCAAATCTAAATTTAATATTAATATGATATAAGTTCATCTTTCTAGCTCGAAAGTGTACGGGCGACTTCTTAAATAAAATTGACCACTGTGTAGATCATGATGATTATAAGCATTACCCAAAGTTATAAGTTTTCCTTACATATCAAGACAGAGCTATCACTAGATAACAAAATCATTTAGTGAGAAATTGCCTATTTGTGAGCTGAACGGAAATTATATGCATTTTGCTATATGTGTTTGTTACAGAAATATAAAATAGTCACCAAGTAAAAAGATCTGGTTATCCGTGATTTACCTAATGATTTCCAAAAATAATCAATCTCTGCTCAGATAATAGATAACAAAATCATTTAGTGAGAAGTTGCCTGTTTGTCAGCTGAACGGAAATTATATGCATTTTGCTATATGTGTTTGTTACAGAAATATAAAATAGTCACCAAGTGAAAAGATCTGGTTATCCGTGATTTACCGAATGATTTCCAAAAATAATCAATCTCCGCTCAGATAATGTTCGAGGGCGGGCAGTATAAAAAATATAAGATTTTGTGGCACAAGCTGCAAAACATTATATTTTTCAGAGCGACCTCAAAATAAATTTCTGCATTTTCGCAGACTGGAATGGGTATAAAAAATAGCTAACCACCATGACATCATTGAACCTAATAATAAACATTACCCCCACCGAAGCTTTTATTATCCCCAGGATAATACATGTATAAAGATTACAAATAGTCTGGACCACAATTTAATATTTGTCCCTGCACTGTGAATCATTCTATCAGCTTCTATGCGGTGATGCAAAACAATTTAGTACGTCATGCTCTAGACTAACAAATAAATATAACTTTACACCTAATTCGTTAGATCATTACATTACTATATACAGTATATCGCTGTATCAAAATGCTCGCGTTATATAGTGAAATGAAGACGAGTTGGTTCTGATTTGTATTGCGTATAACAGCAATTTGAGTGTCATGGATTACATTTTTTTACTAAAGTTCGTGCCTTTTGTGTGACGAAATAACAAGAAGTACAATTTTCAAAATATACAATAAAGCATTGATATCGCTTGATTTCTACAAACACTAGCGAGTTTAATTGCTTGTTATGAAGCAGCACTTCAATGTCCTTGTCCTTCATCAAAAAGACTATAGCAGATGCAGCATCGACCGGCGAACAGGATAGTACATTAATACAAGGTGAAGTGAATTATTAATAGTTAAGTTAACTAGAAGGAAGAAAATGAAAGATTAGTGATATGTGATTAAGTAGCTACCATGAATTATTAAGTTATTGACTAGAATGGAATTATCGCTGTGCTACTTTGCACTTGTTCATTAGGTATGTCATTTTTCAGTCTCTATATTTATTGAGCAGTTTCTCAATAACAGACGAAATAATACTGTTAAATCTGATTATATCGGTCTTTGACCTTTACACTAATTCATATAGAGATTACACCGTATCTGGTCGGGATTTCTGTTTTTTCGGAAAAGACTATGTTATAACTGACTTATATAGTAATTGATTGGTTTCAGACTAAATGAGCAGGTGTTCTAATATAAAATAGTCACCAAGTGAAAAGATCTGGTTATCCGTGATTTACCTAATGATTTCCAAAAATAATCAATCTCCGCTCAGATAGTGTTCGAGGGCGGGCAGTATAAAAAATATAAGATTTTGTGGCACAAGCTGCAAAACATTATATTTTTCAGAGCGACCTCAAAATAAATTTCTGCATTTTCGCAGACTGGAATGGGTATAAAAAATAGCTAACCACCATGACATCATTGAATCTAATAAAAAATAAATAAACATTACCCCGACCGAAGCTTTTATTATCCCCAGGATAATAACGTATTTCTTCGACCAATAGACCGGTCTTCTACCTATTTAGTTGACCGCCCAGCTAAAAACTAGTGACATCGGTTCTTTATTTGAAACGGGTCATCTATTTTTGGGCATTGAATTTGGGCTAGTTGGCTGGACTCGCCCAATCCAGTCAGCTGGTCTGGGTTCAATTCCCCCGTCTGCAGTGGCCGTGTGCACAAATTTTACGTTTGTGATTGTGTTTCCAGATCCAGTGTCACAAGAAGGTGGTAAGTATAATTTGTTGTGTTGGTGCACACGGTCACTGCAGGCGGCTGGTCTTTTACTGTGGTTAGGGTTGCTACAAGCTTTCTCTTTATGGCTCAATGAGTGAGATATCATCAGGTGCATCGCATAGCTCTCCCTCGTCCTCATCAACTTCGGCGTCAAGCGCACTGGCATCCGTAGGCAAAGAATCAGCATCTCGCCATGCCTCTCGGAACCGTTCACCGTAGACGTCGTGGCGGGCAACGTGCCACTCGTTGAGCTGGGACGAGAACCCTGCTCGTATGATCGACAAGTCAATGACGCTTTGTGACACCGCTTGCCATACTTGACGAATCCAGCCCGTCACGATGTTGATGGATGGCTGCTTTAGGTTACCGCCACGCGTATATTCGACCTGATCTGACAGCTTCCAGGCGTCAATCAGCGGCCCCATCTTGTCCTTGAACGACTTGTAGATGCCAATGTCACTCGCCTGAAGGTAGGGGGTGAGACCACCAGGAATCACTGTCATGCTGATCTGCCGCTTGGCACAATGAGCCTTGACATCACGCCCAATATGGGCTCGCATAGAGTCCCAGACGACGGTCTTCTTCTGGCCGATCCAGAGCAGCGGAAAAGCGAGGTCGAGCCACTTGATCAGCAAATCCTGGTTCACCCATGCTCGAGGCTGATGGGCAACATGACAGCCATTGACCATCGAGATCCCTCCAGTCTTGCCCTTCCAAATGAGAGTAGGTGGTAGCTTCTTACCAGCAGCCGTGACAGCAAGAATAGCCGCAATGCGCATCGACTGAAAGCCGGTCGACTTGATCACCACGTGTCTGGCACCACTAAGGTCAACGGTATGACGGCGAGGATCTTCAAAGTAGACGGCAGTCTCATCGATGAGCACAGTGCGTTCTAGATCGAGCTCAGCGAGCTGGGCTTGCACGAACTTCATGTAGGCCACTGCACGGCGGACCAGCTCATCATCCGAAAGCGCCGTCAAGTTGGTGACCTTGCGAAGCGAGAGATTGTTGCGTCGCATGAAGTTGGAAACCCACGTCTCAGAGGCGACGAAGTCCGTGATACCCATGCTGACAGCGGCTTGAGCAATCCAGTGACGTGACACCTTCTCCTTCAGTAGACGGCACTCCGTGATGAGGTCCAGCAGCTCGTTCTCGAGCCCACCAAGGATCGGTGGCCTACCACCACCAGGCACACGAAACAACAGGTTGTCGGATTTCTTTAGCTCTTCTTGCTGCGCCCACCAACGACGACACATGCGAGCGTCGATTCCCCAGCCTTGAGCACGAAAGTGCACCGCTGCACGGGAGGGAACACCATCTCCCTCGTTCTCGATCCACTTGATCACCTTCACCTACTCGTGCACCCGAAAACCCTGACAAGCTGCCCCCATTGCAAGTTTCAGAATGAGAGTGGAAGGCTTGCTAAAGCAGCGTTGGCACCAGAGCCAGTGATTCTAGAGACACGTTGACCATCATCACAGAGGCAACGATGACCACCAAAAGACCGGCTGTCTATTCGAAATGGGTTCTCTATTTTTTACATCCTCCATCCCATGTCACTGTAGCGAGGGAGGTCTTCTAATCAAATAGGGTCTTATGTTCGAAGAAATACGTTACATGTACAAATAGTCTGGACCACAATTTAATATTTGTCCCTGCACTGTGAATCATTCTATCAGCTTCTATGCGGTGATGCAAAACAATTTAGTACGTCATGCTCTAGACTAACAAATAAATATAATTTTACACTTATTAATAATTCTTTAGATCATTACAATACTATATACAGTATATCGCTGTATCAAAATGCTCGCGTTATATAGTGAAATGAAGACGAGTTGGTTCTGATTTGTATTGCGTATAACAGCAATTTGAGTGTCATGGATTACATTTTTTTACTAAAGTTCGTGCCTTTTGTGTGACGAAATAACAAGAAGTACAATTTTCAAAATATACAATAAAGCATTGATATCGCTTGATTTCTACAAACACTAGCGAGTTTAATTGCTTGTTATGAAGCAGCACTTCAATGTCCTTGTCCTTCATCAAAAAGACTATAGCAGATGCAGCATCGACCGGCGAACAGGATAGTACATTAATACAAGGTGAAGTGAATTATTAATAGTTAAGTTAACTAGAAGGAAGAAAATGAAAGATTAGTGATATGTGGTTATGTAGCTACCATGCATTATTAAGTTATTGGCTAGAATGGAATTATCGCTGTGTTACTTTGCACTTGTTCATTAGGTATGTCATTTTTCAGTCTCTATATTTATTGAGCAGTTTCTCAGTAACAGACGAATTAATACTGTTAAATCTGATTATATCGGTCTTTGACCTTTACACTAAGTCATATAGAGATTACACCGTATCTGGTCGGGATTTCTGTTATTTCGGAAAAGACTATGTTATAAGTGACTGATATTAGTAATTGATTGGTTTCAGACTAAATGAGCAGGTGTTGTTGTTAGGCTATTGTTTAGTCAGCGCCATCAGCATCCAATCAAATTGCGGGATTTTATCGCAAGAAACGTCTAGGATAGATGAAACTAGATGTTGATCCATAGATTTAATCACTTCTCAATATACAGACAATCCTCTCAAATTGTTAGGTCCAAAACCAATCATTATATTATATAATTATGAAGGTATAGAAATGTATGCAGACAACAATTTTTACAGTTTATAGTACCACTTTATACAGTCGCACTTTGTAAACAAAGGAGAAGGTATTTTCACGGAGATGGGGGTGTCGTATTTGGAGCAACTGCTGCAACAACATGGAGCTAGGAAGGCACGATGCAGCTTTGGTAGACTTGCTGCTGGACTGCATGAGCTGCTGTGACGTGACGATTCCGTTTTGGTTTGAACTATTGGCGGAGCTCTAGCAATGTGAGTCTTCGCTTCGGGCAGACTTTAAACCACGATTAGAAAGGCTGGCAGGGCTCTGTATGCAAAAGTTGCAATTCCGAGAAGGGTTTACAGCTCTGCCTGCCGATAAGCAACATGACTTAAAAGCACTTCGACATGAACTTGGTGATATACTTGCGTGATTGCTGTCAGCTGCTTGGTGTCGAGGCAGTGCTTTAGCACTGCGTAAATGAATTAAACCAGATATTTCTGACGCCACTGAAAGCGAGACCTTGGGAGGCGGTGGAGGCACGGCTGTATTGCTTCCGGTCTATTGCGAGCGAGGTGGAAAAAAGTGAGACTACGGTAGCGTCATTGGACGTGCCGATTACGCTTATCTTTCATCATCTAGAGCAGTTTGATGAGCATCCTGCAATATGCTACACGTCCTGTTTGATAGTTTTGCGGTATGCAGAGTGGTTGCGCATGCATCCGACGTTACTGTCGACTCAGATGAAATTTCTTCATACTTGCATTACCAAGAGTGCGGAAGATTCCTGCTATGCAGACTTTGTTCGGGCATCTATCGTCAATGAAAAGGTTTCTTTGGCGTTAAATGGGAGCATGAATGTGGAAAGCCATGGAGCTCTGGCAGCACGGAAAGACGAATGTAGCGCGAGAGATTTGTATAAACGCGATCTCGTGGCTTTTCAGTTAATGCGCTCAGTTGATCTTGGTAAAAATTTTGGTCCTCTTCAAGGAAAACGAGTTGTGCGTGGTCAAATATCGGCTTGTTACTTGTTTTGAAAGATACTCTCTATGTTTACATTAAGACAAACTTGAGCCAAATGGATCGATCCACGAGAGTGTTGCTCTATTATCTGCAGCGAGTAGTCTGACGTACAGCTAAAAATATGCTTATGTGCTCACAACAAAAAGTTGTCGTGGATTCTTGCTCAACCTAAGCCTAATGAGACTAAGGCGGGACCAGCACGGCCACACACGATTCGTACCAAAAAGCCTCTTGATTGTGGAGTTTGATCGCCACTTTTTTCGCGACGATCCTGTTGTCGTATATGTAAGCCCCGAATATACTCGACGTGCTTCATAAAGAAAAAGTTGAGCTTTCCAGGTCAAGGACCTAAAACACTCGAACAATGCTCTGTTGTCATCTGCACGCGTTGTCTAACTCACGCTCGGAATTTGAGTTCATTGGAAATTGCCGACAGGAGGTTGATGAGCGCGTGCGATTGAACAGACGGCAAGGTACTTATCATGGACGTAAGTAAATCATTCACAGTCGTAATAATAGCCGAGATGGCCTTCTCAAACTAAGATATGAATCTGTGGGTGGGTTGATACTCAACGAAAGGCAACAGGACAAACCTGGATTTTGTAATCTTGACAAATCGTTATCAGTTATCATATGCATGTTGTCCACGAACAATTTGTTTCGAAGGGGTATGAAGTTTTCACAACCTAACCATTTTAGTAACAAAAAATAATGACTATTAATCATTATCACCGTAAATCCAAGGGTTTCTATGTTAAAATGAATTCCGTAGAGTGAAACGGCCCCTAAGAGCATCGCCACCGGTAAGTCTTAATCAAGGTTTTAACCTATAAACCTCCCGTTAGACCAGATTTAACAGCCACCGGCAAGTCTTATTTACTGGTCGTTACCGCACGAGGTCTTAAATTTTGCGTATAGACTTATTTTAAAACCGTGGTTTTTAATGCAACCAAGCGGGTTCATTAGTCAAAACA
>MIQA02018347.1:0-15355 GCA_001887855.2 Sclerospora graminicola | reverse complement strand
GTATAAAAATATAAGATTTTGTGGCACAAGCTGCAAAACATTATATTTTTCAGAGCGACCTCAAAATAAATTTCTGCATTTTCGCAGACTGGAATGGGTATAAAAAATAGCTAACCACCATGACATCATTGAACCTAATAATAAACATTACCCCCACCGAAGCTTTTATTATCCCCAGGATAATACATGTATAAAGATTACAAATAGTCTGGACCACAATTTAATATTTGTCCCTGCACTGTGAATCATTCTATCAGCTTCTATGCGGTGATGCAAAACAATTTAGTACGTCATGCTCTAGACTAACAAATAAATATAACTTTACACCTAATTCGTTAGATCATTACATTACTATATACAGTATATCGCTGTATCAAAATGCTCGCGTTATATAGTGAAATGAAGACGAGTTGGTTCTGATTTGTATTGCGTATAACAGCAATTTGAGTGTCATGGAGTACATTTTTTTACTAAAGTTCGTGCCTTTTGTGTGACGAAATACAATTTTCAAAATATACAATAATGCATTGATATCGCTTGATTTCTACAAACACTAGCGAGTTTAATTGCTTGTTATGAAGCAGCACTTCAATGTCCTTGTCCTTCATCAAAAAGACTATAGCAGATGCAGCATCGACCGGCGAACAGGATAGTACATTAATACAAGGTGAAGTGAACTATTAATAGTTAAGTTAACTAGAAGGAAGAAAATGAAAGATTAGTGATATGTGGTTAAGTAGCTACCATGAATTATTAAGTTATTGACTAGAATGGAATTATCGCTGTGTTACTTTGCACTTGTTCATTAGGTATGTCATTTTTCAGTCTCTATATTTATTGAGCAGTTTCTCAATAACAGACGAATAATACTGTTAAATCTGATTATATCGGTCTTTGACCTTTACACTAAGTCATATAGAGATTACACCGTATCTGGTCGGGATTTCTGTTTTTTCGGAAAAGACTATGTTATAACTGACTGATATTAGTAATTGATTGGTTTCAGACTAAATGAGCAGGTGTTCTATTAATTACCCCCATCATTATATTTGAGGGGGGGGCAATAGCTAATAACGGGATCTGCCGGTTAATATCCCCTTTCCGTTTATAATACCCAAGCCATATTCTGCGGTTCACAAACCGGTATAATACCGATCCCAATGTACCCTCCGTTCATGGCACGAGAGCATTTCTCAGCCATTCCTTGCCACACTCGAGTGGTTGGTAGCGGTTGCGCGAGTGAGCCCACACCGTTCACTTTTCATCACTTTCGCTCACTTTTCATCACGCTCAGTCCGCAGCAAGGCCCTCCATCCTTCAAGTTCAGTGCACACCATGGTCCCCAAGCGCGTTTCCAAGACCAACCTCGAGAAGCGGGAAGTCATCGAGTGGATCGAAGGCCCCGAGGTGGGGTTCCTACGCGCGCCTTGAAGCACTTCCAAGCGGAGCGAGGGTGGAAGGTGTCGGGTGCGCAGATTCGCTACTGGTGGAAGAATAGTGTCGCCATCACGAACTCCCCGGCGCTACAGCTACGTGTGGCAGGAGGCGACGGCCCCCCACGGCTCGGCGAGGTCGAGGACGGCTTGTTTGATCAGATCCTGGAAGCGATCTGACCGGGTGCAGTACACCAAGGGCGCCAATCCGCGGCCACAAAGCGTGGAGGAAGTGGCGGCTTGGGTCAGCAATTCGTGGAGATCTGTCCCCAACGACGTCGTGCAGCGCTCGATTGCCGCAGCTGGGTTTGCAGATGACTACCGCGACTGGCACATTGCCAAGCACGACGTGTACGGCGGACTCTTTCAGAGTAGGTGGTTGAGCGCTGACGAGGAATCATCCGATGATAGAGATAGTGCTGATCTTGCAGATGAGTTTGACGAGCTAGTCGTTGAATCAGCATATAACGGTTTGTGTTTGCAGCGCGTAATCTGATGTGCATTCTTTTAAATCTGAATCAAAAAGACTTACGTGGCGGTTCCAGATCCCCCTGTGGGGAATCCGTCTGTGTGATCACTGCTGCGGCTGTTTGTGTAACTTTCAGCCTGCTCCACCACTGCCATCGTTTATTTTTCGAGAGGAAAAATTCGTCTGAAATGCGTAACATTTAGGAGTGTACCCTGCCAAACATAATACCCTGGCTGAAATTTTGGGTATAGTAGGGTGATATAATACGGTATATTAATCGGTAGAACCCGTTAATTCGGACGCTAGACGTAGATGGCAATGGACGCATAAGATAACTTACTCGAGTGACTTGAGACATAGGGGCATGTAGACGTCTTCGACGTGACCAACAGAACCAAGCACAGGTACGCTGCGAGATGAATTAATGGGTAGTAGATCAAAAGTGTGTGTGTGTGGGGGGTAAATACTGCAGGCAACATATTCTCGAGAAAGGTGAGCTCAAACCATCTTCGTGGAGAGCATATGCGATAACGAGGAGTTGATGGAGGCAAGTTATCGTCGGTACGTCGCATATCACACAGGAGGTAACAACACGACTCAATTGTGTCTGCATGCAAACAAAATTTACACATGTTGACTATAAAGGCAAAGATCCCGAGGTGGCCCTTGCTGATTTCAGGCAGCGAGTAAGAAGTATGAAAAGGTCAATGAGACTGTCGATGATATAGAGGACGGTGGAAACGCATTGACGCTAAGATGTTCAAACTGCGCGGCTTCAAGAAAAGTTACGTTATCGTTGCTTTGGTGTGGCTATGTGGACATAATTTCACGTTTGCGATCACTGATTGTGGTGCTCGAGCGCAAAACGTGATGCATTAGTAATTTGTAATGACTATATCTAGCGTTGCTTCATAGGCTATTTCGCCAGATATGAGGCTGCCAGAGTACTGACTTGCAGTCCTACAACAATACGGTTATCGAATTAAGCCCACACCACTGGCTGCGATATAAATCTCATTCTATTTTAGTTTAAAGAGGCCGTGTAAGAAGGTGGTTCTTAGGGAGGCTATATTTCAGAGGTGGGTTACTATTTACTACCCCTCCTAACTCTGGTTCTAATCAAGGGGGGTAAAGTTTGAGGAGAGCGCTTGTAAAACAGGTTTTAGAATAGGTACTTAAGTATAGGGACACTATCCAGATCCAAGATCCATATATCAAATTAATTCAGTGATATAATGTGGGCTCCATTGATTATATTGACACACAAGAAATCATCATTTGTTCTTAGTCCAAATTTACACTAATCACCAAGTTTCCAACCTTAGCCAGGCTGCTAGAGGGATCTTGTCTATCCCTGTCACCAGTGTTCCTTCAGAAAAGATGTTTTCTTCCGGAACGAAGATGCTCACGTACTATATCACCTAGATATACAGAATGCTTAAAGGACTTATATAGGAAGCAGAGCTATTTGGAGGTAGTAAAGCATGTGATTTTCTTGTGATTTGGGTGCCTGAATGCACATTTATTTGGGTTAGGCTTCTTTATATTAAGTTGTTTTGATCATGGTCCAAACCTCAGATAGCCATTCTCTTTCTCGGAAAAGCTGACGCTCATTTGCGAACGATAACCTTATCCCTCCAAATCCATTCTCAAATGAGAATGTCTTGCCGAACGATTCTCAAACGATCCTCAAGTATTATATTGTGTTTCCACCTCAATCTGCGTGGTGGACACAATATAATGGTAGACCCTGCGACGACTTCTTGGAAGTTTTAAGAAGTCGTATCAATCCTTACTATGGGCACAAACATTTAGCTGATACAACGTGCTAGGTGGATATAATGTGGGCTCCATTGATTATATTGACACACAAGAAATCATCATTTGTTCTTAGTCCGAATTTACACTAATCACCAAGTTTCCAACCTTAGCCAGGCTGCTAGAGGGATCTTGTCTATCCCTGTCACCAGTGTTCCTTCAGAAAAGATGTTTTCTTCCGGAACGAAGATGCTCACGTACTATATCACCTAGATATACAGAATGCTTAAAGGACTTATATAGGAAGCAGAGCTATTTGGAGGTAGTAAAGCATGTGATTTTCTTGTGATTTGGGTGCCTGAATGCACATTTATTTGGGTTAGGCTTCTTTATATTAAGTTGTTTTGATCATGGTCCAAACCTCAGATAGCCATTCTCTTTCTCGAAAAGCTGACGCTCATTTGCGAACGATAACCTTATCCCTCCAAATCCATTCTCAAATGAGAATGTCTTGCCGAACGATTCTCAAACGATCCTCAAGTATTATATTGTGTGTCCACCTCAATCTGCGTGGTGGACACAATATAATGGTAGACCCTGCGACGACTTCTTGGAAGTTTTAAGAAGTCGTATCAATCCTTACCATGGGCACAAACATTTAGCTGATACAACGTGCTAGGTGGATTCAGTAAATGTCGATAGACATTATAAGAATCAAGTAATAGAGTGAAGTACCCGAGATATTAGTTATTTTATTCTTTGCAACACTAATACGAAGTAGCATCGTACAAGAATGAGAAGGGATTCGTGATCCTTCATCTGGAGTGGGACACATCAGAATCGAGGGTGGGAATAAAACGTTTTGTACCATGGTTTTTCCCTAGATAGTGCTCCTACTTAAGTATTCTAATATTATAGGGAGCTGCTAACCGGACACCCCTTCTTTTGCTAGCCGGACTCCCCTTAACCAAAAAGCAGTTACAATATCATTTAAGGGAAGATTCCAAAAGATGAATCAAATAAAAAACTTTGTCAAAAGGTAACTCAAATGGATTTAAGTGGTTTTATATATTTTACCTGCTGTTTTAAACATTATTACATGGGAATTTATGGTAAAATACGACTAAATTACAGTTACAGTGCTTTAATGACTAACAAGCTGTTCCAACTGGGTAACAATTTTAATTCATCAAGTATCTGAAATACTCTCACGTACCGCAACTCATGGGTAGAGATTTGATATGCTAACGTAGAAGCGAATAATGGCCATTATGATATCTGGGGCGTCGTCGTTCTCAATAAAAGTTTTACGTCTAATTTTTATTTTTGGATAATCATTCCCGAAATTTTAGAAGGTACTGTAGAGGGAAAAATGCGTAGTGAGATGCATGCTTTTCAGCTTAATCTAAAAGCAAGCGATACAAAAAAGTATATAAATTTGATGTAGAAATTGATCATCTAATTAGTTGATGATGCCCAAGACACCAGCTTTATCAAAATAAATGAATAACTCTAAAATTTCCCACTTTCGTGAGTGTAACCAACTGTTCATAAGTTATTTTTGTTAAGGCAAATACTGGGCGGGAGATGGAAAAGGCGCTAGTCGTTTTTAGTGGGATATACATACCATCACTTCAACTTATAATTGGAAGAGTGACCGCCCCCTTGTTAGTCATTAGAGCGCAGTAACCGTAACTTACCGATAGTCGTATTTTACCATAAATTCATCATCCAGATAAAATATTTAAAATCGACGGATCTGAGTCACCTTTTGGAATATTCCCATAATTTAATGAATGAGTTCGAATTTTGCTCCCAAGCCCCTCAACCACATCAGGTTGAGTGGATCCGAGCTACCAAGCAATCAGCGAAAACAAGCTAGGGCTCATGCGTGCACCGGATCCCGGGTCTGACCCACCTTTAGAAGAGGGGGGGGGCGACACTCTTATGCAAGGTGATGAGTCGACACTCCCCGAGCCTGAGAACGAAGAGGAGCTCGTTCCGGAGACACAAGGCTCGGACGTCCCAAACACCGAGCCATTATCAGTACACTCGCCTGACTCAGAACCGGTATTACCGGTTAAAAATCCTGAACAAGACAGAGTGACACTGTTTTTTTATGGATAACAAAACAAATCCAGAAGATAAATCAGGTACCAGTATCTGTACGGCCGACGATTTGGCAGCTGCGTTGCATACAGTTTTGGAGAAAACAACACAACCAAAAACCAAGAGTACAAGTCTGGCTGTATACTATGCAGGAATTGTTTATAAGGATATATATCAAAGCCAAAGCGGCTTCAAAACTATCGCCAAGTGCTCAACGCCTGCCAAAACTAAAAAGGCAAATGTGAAAGACTGCTTGATTTATTTGAACCTCTAGTGGTAAACAAGAAAGCGGAGTAGAAGGAATGGAAACAACGTATTGTAGGAGCAGCTCTAAGTGTCCAACGATCTAACCAAACCTTCGAAAGTATCTAGAGAAAGATGTTAGGACAACAAGCAGTCCAGAATGCAGGACAACAACCTCCAGCCCTGACTGGATAGACGGCAAAGGTTACTGGTTCGAGGAAGCCCTCCGAGGCACCAACTAAAGCTTCATAACTTTTTCTCTTGGGGAAAGGAATTTATGATAGCGAGGTAATGATGGAACTACGGAAAGTTTGCCAGCAGGAATAAGGCAAGTTTGCATCTACCCAAATGCGGAAAGGATTGGACCAAGAGTGGGTAATTGTGCAAGGATTAGTGGAGGGTACTATACTTGCTAAACAAAATCCGCAATTTGTCAAAAGGACAATGTCACTAGAAGACCAAGTCCGTTTGGTAGAAACTATACGAGATCAAGTGGAATGATGTCTGGTACGAGACTTGAAAGGAGAAAGTCCTATTAAGGAAGCTTTCTAGAGTACACGCAGTATTCAGGAATGTATAGCAACTGCAGCGAGTACTAGGTCAACGGGCTCTAAAGAGCTATGGTCAATGGTTGCGCAAGTGAAAATAATAAGTTACTACAACGCTACGAATCACTCTTTATACTTTCATTTTTATACTCGGGAAATTGCAGAAAAATTTGAAGGGGTAACCGCACCCTTTCATAGATATGAACACACTTTATATAACTTATAACAAACAAGTGGAATCAGCATGGACTAAACAAGTGGATATGAATGGTGAAAGTTATGCTCAACAAGGGTATTATTCATGTATCTTAACAATTACTCGGGCTACTAAGTTAGTACACTTTTATGCCATGCTCAACACTCTGTTGGACATTCCATTCCAACTAGAGGACTTGGACATCGGAGGTACGTACTTTGAGACGTCCACATCCTGGGAATTGACATTGGATGTAGCAGCCTGCCCGGAAGTGCTGCAAGGCATCCATGTGATTTATTGGTAGCAAGTTATGATCATCGTGGAACATCATACCATGAAAGAGAGGAGACAGTGCCTTCGATGCGGAGAAATAGGCCATCCGATGAAGAAGTGTACGGTTGTCTTACAAGAAACCAGGTTCTATTCTGGTTAAAGCAGAGGACTTACAGAAAGTTCCGTTTCCGGATTCTACATTCAGGAGCATGCAAGATTTACGGGATAAAGTCGAGGCAAATCGTCTAAAGGCTATTGAAGACCAACAATAGACAAAGGCGAATCAGGATGCTACTCCATTAGATGAACCAAAACTTCTGATATGAACCGAAACTTCTGATAATAAATCTCCGGCAACAACCACTGAGAGTGTCTGGGAGAAAGGTTCAAAAGAAGGCTCGCCTAATCCGGTCTCCTCCAGCGATTGGGTTACTGTAAAATCCAAAACACTAAAAGGGGCAAAGGCGTCCCAAAAGAAACCACGACACCTATCACGACTCCTGTCCCTACAATTCATTCACTAATCAAACCACTTGAGTCAGTAAAAAATAATGTCTCAGCTCCCCAGAAAGTATTACACAACGAATCGACCACCCGGTTGACCAAGAACGGAGTCATAAGGCTAGGAGTCCCATGAAAACGTAAAAACAAGTGAACCTTCACCAATCTATTGGGGATCATGTTAAATCCGAGGATGGTTCACCTGGAGACCACCTCAAAATTCCCTCTAACAAGACGGGACGAAAAAATCCTCGTCTAAGTCTACAGTCAACAGTATCCAGGCGATTAAGCAGACGATACCGACGGGGTTATTGATAACAGAAGGGATAATTACAAAGGATATTAAGGAAGTGTTGAAGGTCATCGCTAAAGTAGAAGGTCCACTTAGTGATTCCCTCTGCCGGACCACCCTCAGCAGATTTCAAATGAAAATGTATCTTACAGGAAGCGGAACAGACATGGGGATACAGCGTGTAGAGACCCCAGCTACAGGAAATTGCCAAATACACGCAGTCTGTCAAGCGGTTGCGACATCTACGTTTTCCGGTACCAATGTCACCTATTTAGAATCTATTGAACCCCTGGAGTAGTTCATTTCGTGCCAGAAATACGGAACCATGTTTGCAATTAGACGCAGTCTGTCAAGCAATTGCGACATCTACGTTTTCCGGTACCAATGTCACCTATTTAGAATCTATTGAACCCCTGGAGTAGTTCATTTCGTGCCAGAAATACGGAACCATGTTTGCAATTAGATGAGTTTTACCAATGTGTGGAATAACAAGAGTTACCTGATGAGTGGATAATACCCGATATCCCTCCATGCATGTATAAAGAAGTGCGTGAAATTTAATACAGGTGGCACAAGGAGATTCAGAGAAATGGCCAATTATTCTTCACTTCCAAGCAGCACATTACTCGGCGTACCTTCATGGGCAACGACAACGGGACCATCCGGCTGAGGGACATGAGGATATCGAGATGGCTGAAATCGGAAGTACAAGTAACCCAGACGAACGGTTTGATGATGAAAAATGTGATTTACAACAGGTCAAACCCTGATCGGAAAATACGATGCCAGAGGATGAACATACCAGTTCCCGACCCAGTGCAAACAAGTGTATCTGTGGATTCACAACCAGCCCCTACTCATATGGCAATAGTGGCCTCACTACCACTCTGTGATCCAGATGACTGGGACGGTAATTCCGACGAACCAATCCATCGTCTACAAGGTTTGAGTATACATCAACATTTAAAAATGGAGATTGAACAGATTATCATGACACATGACCCGAAAATGATTAAGGTCTTACATTTTCTGTCGGAAACAGTCAGTCGTCTTTCCCTTCAAGATCAACTTCACCTCATGGAAGCAGACTTAACACAGCCCGCCATCAGGGAGGACTTTATGATAAAATACCAAATTTCGAAGTCGATCCTTTGTCCATGGTATTATACAGTTTGGCAACAACGGTCCTGAACATTCGTCGCTGTTATTAATCACATCGTCTTCGGAGGAATGAGTAGATCAAATATCACACGATTTCCTGTTGGAAGAACACGAACGTACCACTAAGGCAAAACGTATTTGTACGAGAAAAGAACTGGACGCCCAGAACGCAAAAATTACTTCCCATTCTACCACTACCTTACAGGGTCCGAAACCAGAAATTATCCCTATTCACAGGGAATTAGTGGATGAGGTTAATAATCTCGATCCACATCATGTTACTACTATGGATGTGTCACACTCGGACTGAAAAGCAGCATGGTCACTCTTGGAACAGGGGTGGATACCAAACACAACCTTACCTTTTCCTCATGTGGATGCAGAACCCAACACGTGGAAGAAAGCTGCCGAGAAAGAGGGCAGCCGTTTATTACATTTATTAAAATGTTTTGAGGGCACGGTATATCTATTGGACAGTGTCTCCACCGATGTCTTAACTGTGCTAACCAAACCATGGAGAGAACAATGATGGTACGGCATGTTCACACAAGGTAAACGCACGGGTCTAAAGGGTTTATGAGCAGATTGGTTTATTTTATGGGAACAGCACTACCTAGCGGTTAAAACATCTGCCCAACGTCTATCGATAATGAATAGCACGCAGGAGTGGAACGAACTACGGCGTGTACACTTTGGAGGCAGTACCTTGGTGCAATAATGTGCACCATCGCTTGTACATAGTCTGGTTTGTTGTATAACTTAGTGCCCACACTTATGCTGAACAACTAGCGATATATATACAGACTATGTACAAGCGATGGTGCACATTATCGCACCAAGGTAGGCGAGGGTTACCATCCGGACAACTCTATCATAAACTTACTACAACGACATAATAAGGTGAAAGCCGCCTATCAAGACTATGTGGTCTGCTTCGATAAAATAACAGCTGAAAAACCGGGTGCTTGGGTGGAACTAGCAGAATGGATTAATATAATTGCGGATCTATTCAACAATCACTCACGAAAAGGAGTATACAGACAACGGTGCCCTCCCATTGTCTCCCTGTTATTAATGGCACCGATATGGACTCAGAGATGGTATCTCACGACTATTTCGACCTGTCATCTCTGGACACTTATTCGGAGTATCGTCTCATTGGCGATTTAGAATACACAACGGATTCAGTGGATTCGACTTTCTCCAAGGATGGCAATACTACCGCTATTTTGACCCAAAATGTCCGAGGTTTTAAAAAATCAGATGTGTTGAAATGGTTATTAGCTTGGAGAAATATACAACGTCCTAAAGAACCGCATTTATTTGCACTCAAGGAAACCCATGTGATCTCAGAAGAGGAAGCTGAGAATAATCCCAGTATTGCAACAGGTTATGGGGTCATTACAGCAAAGCGACAATACTAACCTACTGGAGTATTGGTACGGATATAGCAGGAGGGGTTGCTATTTTATGCCCACCTCAACAAGCAGACTTTCTTTCTCCCTGGTAGCAATGTAATTGGTCACATCGTTTTATAACGGTCAAATGAAAAAGGACGTTGATTGTTAATGTGTACGCCCTTCTGGGAATCCATTAGCCAGGGGGGATTTTTTCTTTTTTTTTCGTGAATTATCTGACTGAGCCCCCCCCCAAATCTCATTCTTTGCTGCGACTTCAACTGTGTTGAAACTCCAGTAATGGACAGCTTGGGAGGAGACAGGTTCACTCATCACGTCTAGTCAACACATTCCAGCTTATGGATGCCTGATTGCTTATTGGTTTCGAATATGAAGATGGGAAATTAGATCCCACAGATCACTTTACCTACTGGCGAGAAAAAAAATCAGGCAGTAGGCTTGATAGATTTTACGTGTCCAAGAATTTAATGGTATGCACTCAATGATTGGAGGTTAGTGAACCACCTGTCTATGCGAATCATGCGCAAGTTCTGCTCTTTCTGTCTGATCCACATCATCCTCAGAAAGGACATATCTACAGAAGGCCTCTCTACCCCTTTCATGGATCTTCCACTCCGGATCTTTTTCAGGAACTGGGTGTTTAGAGGAACTGTCACAAATTAGTCAAACTGGAAACTTCAATTGGGACTGGATGAGTAATCAATGTGCCGATATTCTGTTTACATTATCAAAAAATCAGCTTGACGGAGGAAGTGACGAGTAAGACAACTCCGGCACTCTTTACGGTGCAACGCGCGCACTAGAAAACAACTCGCCACCTCGATCGCAGATGCAATACAAGAGGCAAATAAAGCACAGTACGGCAGTCGTTTACATCGCAATTTTGAGGATTTACATTGGCTTTATAAACATACGTCAGTCAGAACCAAAGATCAAATGGTTTCACGGACCGATTTGCGTTTACCTGGAAGTCGATACTGGGACTGAACACAGGGACATTCTTCTTTCAAATATTACCAAAACGCGGACCAACTATTCTTAATACCATCACACAGAAAGGTTTCTAACGAGAATAACAAGTTCCTAATGGAGGTCATTGAAGAATGTGAAGTCCTTAGTGCAATAAAACATCTGGATCAGCAAATGGCGGCTGGGTCAGATGGATTCAGTAATGATTTTTTCAAGGATTTTGCGGAGCTTTTAAGCCCGACTTTAACCACCCTATATAATGGACTGCTATAAGGTCAACGTCCGCCAAAGTCATTTAGGAAGGCACTAATGTTACCGTTACAAAAAAGGCGTTTCTGTCAACGCGCTTGATTATCGTCCGATTTCCTTGCTACAAACGAGTTATAAAATCTTCTCAGAAATCATCATCATTCGATTGCAAACATTTCTAAGTTCCATCATTGGAGACACCCAGCAGGGATTATATCCGGTAGACGGATGGATAAAGCCGATGGCTATGATGATGGCTACAATAAAACAGGCACATTTGGAAACCAATCAAAATTCTGACCCAGAGGAAAGTCCAGCAATTTTATTCCTTGACTTTGCGAAAGCATATGATACTGTGGACAGACAGTATTTGTATCACGTACTTACGATGTTTGGATTCACTGAAAAATTTGTAGCTTTAATCCGGAATTTACATGACGATACCTCAGCGGAATTTTTAGTTAACCAGCAACTATCCAACCCAATCTTGGTCCGATCAGGTATTCGCCAAGGATATCCACTGACACCACTACTATTTATAATCGCAGTCGAACCACTAGCGCTAGCGATTAGTCAGGACAAAACATATATGGGATCCCACTCGTGTCCGAACACGGGGATGAATCTCACCAATTCTCGGCATTTGAAGACGACTCCACAATTTTTTGAAAACAGCAGCACAAACAGGTCGAGCCCTGTCCGTGGTTAAAAAAATCGGGCAATTGGCGGGTCTCAAAATCCAATCAAAGTTTATGTTTTTACGTAAGATTGTTCAAGACGAATGGTATGGCATCCCATTTCTCCAACTGGGCGCAACAACTCGGTACTTAGGGTACGAGACTGGACTGGGAACTTGATTGAATGTAACTGGGCACTAAGGGTTAGTCAAATCCAACGCCGCTTGGCAACAGCAGTTACGTTCTGTACATCGGTAGTGGATCGGGTCATCTTGTTTAATTCTATGGTGGTTCCAGTGGTTCTTTTTTCTGCAAAAGTCCAACACCCTCCAGCCCACGTTATGAGACGACTCGTCCACATACTGAAACGCTTCATCAGGGCAGGCAAAAACTCTCTCCAACTCTCACGTACACTCCCAGAGAAGCAGGAGGTTTAGGGTTGGTAGCACTACCACTGGTGATGCGAATGCAAAAGTTAAAAGATTCCACTACATGGTTAGTGAGTGCGCCTCATATTTATCAACGAGCATGGCTTATATGGAGATTTGACAAGTCATTCCGACTAGAGACCCCGTATATCACCCCTCTTCAGAGCAGACCTACTACTTACGGTAAAACAACGATATCGTCGAGGAAGAGAAGCACTGTCAAACAAGAAATCTTAGTCCATCCTCAGAACAAAAGACAGAATTGGCAGGATATTTCCAGATGTTTTTGCCAGGACTAATCACAACAATGCAGAGTGATCCAGGTTCGCATTACCGCGGAATGACGGAATTTAAAAAATATCACAATATCGATTAAGATGGCAAGCACTCCCCATCATGGCTTACTCCCGGAATCTTATTTAGCCTTCTGGAGGTCTATAGCTGGGCGAACAACCCATGGATTTAGGAGGAACGTGTAGCCATCCTATCACCCAGGAAATATGACCGAATTCCAGAAAGCAGTATTCTCTCTTTATATATACAAAGAATAGCTACTGACACATATCAATGGAAAGTTCCTAAAGGGCACAAAGTTTCACACACGCGCATCAAAATTATGCGCGTGTGTGAAACTTCGTGCATTTTAAGGAGGTGGCTAACGACCATCATATAGCGTCTCCACGAATAAAAGTGGGAGATATTATCGGTACCCCCCCCGGACATTGACTTATATAGAATCCCGGATATTTTAATGGGGTCCCGTTGGTCACTGCAATCGACGGGAAGAATACAAGGTGTCAAGAGGTCATCTGATCCTACGATAAGTTTGAAGCAGACTTCGTGCGGGGTTGACTGGACTCTTTCAGCTTCAAAACCTTTATTAGACCGGAAAGGCAAACCACTCATAATTAAACTGGTCGTCTGTAAACCACATCCGTTATTACACAAAATAGTATGACCTTTGGAGGATGAACCAGCTTTGTGGAAAATACTACAAGCCATACGACGTGCCTTTCAAAAACGCTACCACACAAACATAGCCAGAAAATTACCGGAGAAAATTACCAGATATTGTTAATAAGTGGAAAGAGAAATGCAACAGGGGTGATTGGTGGCGTAACATTCAAGATCAATATCCACGACAGATTTGGAAACATCGGCACCTTCTCACTGATTATCAGATTTGGGATGTATATAGATTAGCAACCCTCCAGTTGAATACGTTCTATCAAGGGAGTTGTTCAACCAGCGCTGTCCATTAAACCCGGATTGTAATAAGGCGGAAAAGGACATAGAGCATATACTATGGGACTACAAAAGTCCCAATTGATATGGACAAAATGGGTAAGTTATTGGAAAGGATTCTCCATAGAAGAAAGTCGACTAGTAGATTACCAAAGGAACATCGTTACTCGAAAGCCGCCTCATTTTGGAGAGACGATTCACCAGATGATGATGACGAAATATGGATTCTACGCCTCAAACGTTATAAAAAATTTTAGGCGGTTGTGGTGTGGATTCTGCAGCATTATAACAGAGTGGCTTTGGCAGATACAAAACCGTATCATCTTTGAAGGTATTATGAAAACGTCAGCGGAAATTATCAACTTTCTTTGGACGCAAGGTAGAGCCCAACTCGAACAGGTCACTGTTTCAAGAAACGGCGAGCAGCAAAAGATGGGATGTGTTTCCAGTTATGTATCCAGTGCGTTTTCGACCATACCCCAGCACCGCGACCATGCGCGAGCAGATACTCCGTAACTGACGAGCACCGGTTTCATGAAAATCCTGAGCCAAATTTTTTTTTCTAGGATTAGAACCTACATAGTAGCTAATAGTTAAAGACTAATTGGACTTAATGAATGGGTGGCTCCAAAAATTACATTTTGGTCACGTAGCAAAAATGGTCCTGTGTGGAAAGAATCAGTATTCCGACAGTACTTGTATTAATAAAAGGGAAACATTATTCTGACCCCCTCAAGTTGATACTTTGACCCCCCCATATAAAAAGACAGAGTAATGATGAAAATTTCTAATTAATCTTACTGTGGTGTAGTCGCTCTCAGAAAATCTCCCTGAGATGCGAACACCCACGGGGGGCCCAGACGACTGACTGTCGGAGGGGGTACTCCGTCCATCCGAGTCATGATTCGATCCGGCATCCGGCCGGCTGGATCGGTCACTTCCATCCGCTTGATCGTGACTACTCGGATGTTGCATGTTGAAAGCTCACCTTGTGTACCCGTCAGTACTGGGTGGTTTGCTCTCCTGGTGGACCCTAGGGCGAAAAGTGTAAATCCGTCCAATAGGGAGATGAAGGTTAGGACTAGGGGTAGCTCCTGGGCGGAAATCGTCACCGGGGAGCTCGTTGGGCAATACACTTGAACTTTGTATAGTGCCGGCTGGACCGAGAATAATCAATCGGCCAGCTAAACCAATAACAATGAAGGGTGAATCCAAATGTGTATGTAAAGCAGATATAACTCCACACTCTTCCACAGAAGGCCAAAATGTCACCACTTCCCAATACTTAATACCGTGTTCAAAACACGGGCGACTTGAGGTGAGTATACGAAGACGCCGCAACTCCCGGTCAGGGGACTTCCGGTGGGTTAACTTAACCTTCCCCGG
>MIQA02018346.1:0-10273 GCA_001887855.2 Sclerospora graminicola | reverse complement strand
GTCCAAGAATATAAGGCCGAATTGGTTTTAAGTACGCTTTTATATATAAATTCAAAGATACTCCGCTAAGGTACGATTTTTGGTTTAATTAAAAGGGCAAATAAGTGCGATGGTTTGCGCGAGCGGCGCGACGAATTCCGAATTAACGCGGAATTTTTGGACTCTGCGACCTCGACGACCGCTCGCGCAATCGTTAGTTGTACCTACCTCCAGCTTGGAGTGGGCTCATTCCCATAAATGACGTTCTAGCGCTGAGAAAGTCAAATATTAGAGTTAAGATCCTTGGTCACACCCTTAGACAGCAGGAATATTACGCATTTTTATAACATATAAGCGAGTACCTTCTTGCTCTAGGCCGTTGCCAAGTTTTTGCAGTGATTGCGGTGTCTCGGATCCGTCTGCGTCGTTTTGAGAGCTCGGGCCCCATGGAGTGTCCGACTTTAAAGGCCATATCTCGAAAACCGCTGAGCCGTTTTGAATAAAACAAAAACTTCTCCAATCAGCATGGACTAACAATTCAAAACGTCCAATCAGCTCGCCTCAGATAACCCCTCCCTGCTTAAAAATGAATTTTAGAAAAAAACGGCCTTATATTTCTGGACAGAGGAAGTAGTATAAAACTGATCTAATGATAGTTTTACCATTAAATTACTTGTTAGATTCGATAATATCAGAATCTGTTCTCAAAGTGGATTATGACAACTTATAATCCAATATTCACATTTCAGGTATTGCGTCTGAAATTGAACTGTGATATTTCTATTCAAATATCACTTATGTAATGGTACCCATTACATCACCCCCCACTCAAGCTGGTTGGCCAATAATATAATGTAATATTGGCCAGTCGAGTGGTGGCACTTGTTGGTCATAACGATATTCTGTTATAACTCATTTTTGACCATAAGGAAACAAGTGGTCAGCAAACGCGGCGGCGCTCTTATGGGCACTGCCGATACTCTGGAAACAGACATCACCTCTGCATCACGTGTGGAGGTGTCGTCGAATGCCGACGCTCCGAATGTAGCGTCGAAGCGCAAGACAAATCCGAAAGACCGCTTGTCTCTCGTAGTAGACGCTGTGGAAGCAGTGTCTAAGAGAGGGCGGGAAGATGTCGCGAATGCAACATCTTCTGCGTCTCCACCTGCCGCAAGGCGGGTTTCCAAGAAGAAGTTCAATGACCTCTTCGGAGAGTCATCTGACTCCGAGAATGAGGGCGAGGACGATGCCGTCCCTGTCAACAACTCTAGTGAGGTTAAGCCCGCTAGAACTGCTTCGCCGTTAAGTGATGACGAATGGATTCAGACGCCGTCGATTACGACAGCGACAACTCAATGAAGCGGTGGTATGAGGAGCGTAGAGCTCCTCCTGGTCCTCGTCATTCGCCAGGTCGTAGCGAAGACGACTTTGAGGTGACAGGTGGTGCTCCACCTGCCAAGAAACAACGTGCAGAAGCGGCTTACGCTGCTCCTGATTCACTGTAACGTGTGGAACGTCATGTTCCGTACGAAGTGGGGTTCTGGACCCCAGCATGGACGCTTGCCATCGGAAGTGGTGGTCACGTCAAACGCGATTGTCAATATCTATTATTTGACATCAATGCGCTTGATGATTGCGAGGACCTTCGCAATCGTCATTTTGATCGTAGTACTGACGATAGACGTCGGTACTTCATCGACCTTTTCTTCCAAGCTCGTTATTACACGAACCGGAAAGGGTCGCGAAAGAATAAGGACGACAAAGACGCCCTTACTCAGAGTTGGAATGCCTTTGTTGACAATTACAACAAAGGTCCCGACGAGTATGTGAAGAAGATTCACGTAAACCGCGAGCGCTTCTTAAAGCACTCACGTACAGGTAAAATGGAGTTTATCCATTTCACTTGCATTAGAGAGGGATTCTCTTGCGGGGTTCCTTCGAACATGAAGTGTCCGTGTTGTCCCGCGGGAGCTCCTCGTCTAACCGAGAAGGAGCTAAGAGGGTACCGAGGTATCTCAGGACCCGCTAATGTTAAGAGTCTTATCGATGCTCTTAAAGCATCGGTATAATACCGAAGCTTTGCAGCCGCCGACACCTAGTGTTGGCGTGCCGCCCACATCAACACCTAGTGTTGATGCTTCTTTTGAGTTCGAGGAGAAGTATCCTTCTCAAACTCACGCAGGAGGTCAGGGGCATCCGCCCTCAGCACCTCAATCGGTTCCCAAGAGTCAAACTCTTGGGAATATCCCAACCAACGCACCAAGTACTCGGTACGCTGCCCCTTCTTATAGGGAACCGAGCGCTTCGAAAGCAAGCGCTCGAGAATGTAGCGCTTGTTCCCCTGACTGTCAATCAGGGGCGGCGGGGGCTGATAATTCCCTTGGCGTTGTTGTTGCGGCGCATGGTCATCAGCTCCGCAATCTTGAGAAGCACTGTGACGCTTTGAGCGAGGACATGTGCCACTCGATGAAAACGTATTGTTATCATCGGGACGAGATTCGCGACATTCTAGACGCGCATGTCGTGATGCAGAAGAAGAATGATCTTCTGATGATCGAGATTGATTGTCTGAAGTCGGAGATGGAAACTCTCCAGGCTTCCCACCATCGGTTGGAGACCGATTACAAGTCTCTTTTGGGAGACTTAAAGAAGCACGGCGTTCGCCGTGGCGATGCGTCTCGTCCGAAGACGTAAACGATCGGTACGGTTTGAGTCTCCCAACGTAAAACGTTGGGTGGAGGCGCATGGCCGCGGGAATGTCTAAAGTGTAGGCGTTCCCCTTAACACCTTGGACCTTAAAGTGCCCAATGAACTTAGGGAGCAACTTCCGTGTAGGGAAGTTGCTAATTGCATGTGTAGGCAGATTAGTTGTAGATAACATAACTAATTCACCTTTTTGAAAGGAATTTGTGTTCTTCCTTCCGTTCTTATCTGCATTCTGCTTCTGCTTGACAAAAGCGAAAGCAAGCGCGTCTTTTACATAGCGTATTACAGCTTGACGCTGTAGTACGAATTCATTTACTGCTGTATTGGCAGAAGATGGGTTGTTTTCATTGTCTGCAGCCATTGCTGCAGACACATATTTCGCATAAGCAGCTTCAGTATCTGAAGCTGCTTGAGTTTCTTCGCAAGTTGCAACTGCAACTTGCGCGTCGACTCGCTCAAAATTTGAGCGGGTCCCTCCCCCACTTAGATTTGGCGTACCGCCAAGTAAAGCCGGGGTTCGTGGATGCCGTAAGGCATTCACGTAGAACGGTGTATGCTTAGTAGAAGCATGCACCGAGTTGTTTATTGCAAACTCAGTGAGTGGCAAATAATCGCTCCACTGCTCGAAGGCATGCGCGTATGAACGCAGCATGTCTCCGAGAACGCGGTTAACGCGCTCAGTCTGCCCATCCGTTTCCGGATGGTCCGCGGTTGACATCTTCAACTGCGTGCCCAATAACGAGAACGTTTCTTGCCAGAAACGTCCTGTGAATCTTGGATCACGATCCGAGACTATGTTTTCCGGCATTCCGTGTAAGCGGAATACCGTGTCAACGAATATCCGCGCCGTTTGCGCGGCGGTGACATTTGATGACACTGCAGCAAGATGAACCATCTTACTGAAGCGGTCTACAAAGACCACAATGCCTGTTTTCCGACTGTGATCAGCCGGAAGACCAAAGATAAAATCCATGAAAATGGACTTCCAACACTCTGTCGGAACCGGCAGAGATTGGAGGGGAGCCTGCGCGGACTGTGCAGGCTTGACGCGCTGGCATATCTCGCAAGCGCGGACGTACTTACGTACCCATTTATACTGGTTACGCCAGTAGAAATCGCGTGCGAGAGAAGCATACGTCTTCTCTCGACCTTGATGCCCCGAAATCGGTGCATCATGGTACTCAAACAAAATTTGATGTTTGAGGTCATCGTCGTTTGGAACGACAATGCGGCTAACATCATCTTGGTCTGTGCTATAAAGCAACAGACCATCGTGCAATTGATAACGATGCACGCATGCGCGAAGGAACTCTGGAAGTTCCTTGCGCTTCCGATCAGATTGATCACTTAGGTAATCAATCAGTAGGCGAGTTTCCTCGTCTGTTTCGTACGCTTGACGTACTTGTCGCGCAAGTGGTGACGACAGAGCAGTGCAACGTATTGCGTTTGCACTGGTTGACTCCGTTACAGACAGTTTCGTCTCGTAATCGGGGCGTCGTGATAGCGCGTCCGCTATCACGTTCAACTTTCCCGGTTTATACTCAACCGTGAAGTTGTATTCAGCAAAGAATGATAGCCAACGTGCCATTCTTTGGGAGATGTGTGGTGAGTTCACGGCCGTGCGTAACGACGCATGGTCCGTGTAAACCACAAACGGTCTATCTCCTAAGAGATAGATCCGAAACTTTGCCAGTGCATACTTCATGGCAAGGAGTTCCTTGTCATGCACTGGATAGTTGCGCTCGGCTGGGCGCAACTGACGCGATTGATAATAAATCACGCGATCACGATCATCGTGATCGCGCTGCATCAGGGCGCAGCCGATGGCGAAATCGCTCGCGTCGCAAACGACGTGGAACGGTCGCTCGTTATCGGCGATTGCCAAGACGGGAGCCTCAGTCAAGCTACGCTTGACTGCATCAAACGCATCTTGGCACTGGGTATCCCAGCGCCATTCGACATCTTTCTTTAATAATTGGGAAAGAGGTCGGATCAGACCGGCATAGTTGCACGAATATTTGTGCAAATATGTCGCCAGTCCGAGGAACTTTCGAAGTTCCTTAACGTTAGTTGGCGGAGGCCATTCAACGATCACCCTGATCTTTTCTGGATCGGGGCGCACTCCATTCTTGCCTACAAAGCAGCCAAGAACGGGTATCTCAGGTGCACCAAAGGTGCACTTCTTTAAATTTGCATAGAGCTTGTGCTTGCGCATAAGCTCTAACACCTGACGTAGATGTTCTTTATGAATGTCTACATCAGTTTTGCCATGTTCAGCCTTGCTATGGATGAACACATCATCAAAGTAGCTCGGTGCGAATTCTCGCACCGGGCGCAATAGATGTGTAACGCATCTGTTGAAGGTGGCAGGGGCATTTCGAAACCCCTGTGGTATCACAAGCCACTCTCAAAGCATACCGCTTGGGGTGCTTACAGCCGTGAGAGGGATATCCTACTCACGCATAAGGATTTGGTAGAAACCATCCCTCAGGTCGAGAGCACTGAAAACGGTGCTCCCGCTCATGCCATCTATGATGACATCCTTTCTCGGTATCGGCGTCTGCGCCGGTACTGTGGCTGCGTTCAGCTTATTGAAAGCATGAACGATTCTCCACCCACCAGTGGATTTCTTAACGCAGAAGGTGGGGCTAGAGTGCGGTGAGGTAGATTCCCGCACATGTCCCGCCTTGCGACGAGTTTCAAAGAACTCGTCGATGGCCTTAACTTGGTCGCGCGGCAATGGCCATTGCCGCGTGACACAGTACTTCGTGCCAGGCACGAGATCAATTTCGTGCCTCGTTCCCTTATCCTTGGGGAGCTCACAAGGTACTTCTTCTGGGAATACGTCAGCGTATTCCCAAAGTACTTCGTAGTACGGAGAAGTCGCCTTAAGCGACTCCCAGCTCTCCTCTTCAAAGCGCTGAACTTTGGTTTGATCACTGGGAACGAGTTCGTTCTCAGCGTTCTTGTCATTGGAAACGAGTTCGTTCCCAATTCCTTCTAATTGCAAAGTGGATATTCGTTCACGAATATCCACAACCTCATCAGATATGACAATGACGCAGATCTGTTCGATCTGATCATTGCGCAAGTTCTTTACGAACTTCTTCCAGCTCAAGGCTGGAAGGGCCATCACCTCTGAACTTAAGTTCGGAAGTGTGAGAGACGGGGTAGCTAATCCAGTCTCTGTCTGCGTCAAGACGTTGATCGCCTCGACGGATACAGCTGCTAGATCAGACGCACTCGTCTGATCTGTTGCACGGTGATCATCACTCGTGCACAAGGCCTTCTCTTCATGGTGACCACTGTCTACCATGGTGCTCATGCACTCACGACTGCTCTCAGTCGTGAGTTCTTTATTTTCGACACGGAAGTCATTTGCTTCCGTGACGGTTTCATTATTTTCACGGTGGGTGTTTCCCACCGTGTGTAAATTCTCTATACCACGACCGTCATCGGTCGTAGTAGTAACTTCAACACGGGAGTGTTTTTCACCCGTGTTGCACACATTACTGACACGCAACGACTCGTTCGTTGCGTGTGTAAGTCCCTCTGGACTTTGATCAGCGGGTGTACCATCCGCTGATCTAGTCGGATCAGACCTGGTGGTGCCATCGCTACCCACCAGACTATCTGACGCTGCGGTTGTATGTATCATTAGATACAGCCGGGTTACTCACAGGGTGATCAATTCCTGTGAGACCGCCGCAGTCGATCGTTGGTTGATGCTTGGACATCCAAGGGATGCCTAAGATAACATCGAACTTGTCGTCAAGATCAAGTACGATGTATCCGTCCTCGAACGACAGTTCGTCTAACTCGAAGCGTGTGCGAATCACACGCTTTGGTATAGTCACGGTTGCACCTGTTGCTAACCGGACTGACAACATGCTTCGTGGAGATTCAATCTCCACGAAGTTCAACGACGTTAGAACCTCAGTTCTAACGAAATTGTTTGACGCTCCTGTGTCAAACAGAGCACGCATGGGGACATCGTTTCCATGCGGCTTAACTTCCAGGGTGATGAGAGGTTTCTCTTCACCCTGCACACGTTGACAGGACATAGTCCCGTCTGGGGCTATTATCCTCACATGCCCGATGTCGGCATGTGAGATAACCCGTCCAGTAGGGCGCCCCGCCCCTACTGGTTGTTGACGTTTTTTGCATCAACAGAGGGTTGCCCCTGTTGATGTCGCTTGCCAGCAGACTGTCCAGTCCGCTGACTGCGTGGTGCCGGACGCGGCGCCATACATTCATGGGCGTAATGGCCCATTTTCGCGCATCGATTGCAGCGAAGGAACTTCTTGTTTTTTGGTTGCCTCGGAGTTGAGGCAACTGCAACCGATAGGTCCATAGGTTCTGGACCTCCACCGCCCGCATTATGACGCGGATTAGGGTGTCTCGGGACGAAGTGTGAACTTCGTCTTGATTGGAAGTTTTGGTTATTGTTAACATGCTGTATCGGCGGCATGTTAAAGTCGAAAGGCGCTTGCGCTTTCCGACTAACCCCAGCATGCGCTGCTGAGCGACGCATGCTGAACTCCTCCCGGATGCTTTGGTCTATAGCATCGCTCAGAGTCTTTGGGGGAACCCGGTAAAGACTCTGCTTGATGGGACCGTCATTCAGTCCCTTCATGAAGGCGGTGACCTGCATGGCAGGGGGCACCGGCTCATATACAATATTTGACAATAAATATTGTATTTTCTGAGCGTACGCATGTAGGCTCAGCTTGCCCTGCCTGAGTTCCATGAACTCTTCACGGCAGCTAAGCTCCATTTCTGGAGCTTCAAAGTTGTGCTTTAGCTCAGCTTTTAATGACTGATACGTCAAAAACGCAGTTCCGTCAGTGGATCTGCGGCTCATCGCCCATGCCCTGGCGCGACCGCCTAGGCATGTGGTGGCGAAATAAGCTTGAGAACGCGGGTCCACAATCTTTTGCGCAGAGAGAGCATCCTCCACCTCTGCGAACCACCTACGAAGAGGTTCACCCCCTTCGCCAGTAAAGGGCGGAATCCGCGCCTATACTACTTCAACGCTCGCACTAGGTGCGGGCGCTGTTGTTGCCGTCGCCGTTTGGGAGCGCAATATTGCATTGCGCACCTGGGGGTCGATGTACATTTTCTTGAAACGGGAAACCGTTTCTAAAGCATCCTCCGAGGTTTTGCCACGGAGGATCGTGATGATTTCGGGCCCTATGACCCGAATCATCTCGGTTACTGTCGTAATAGCACTCGGTGACCAGTTAGGAAAGTTTTCCATAACTAAGTCTTGCGCGAGCTGACGCTCACGCTCACGTTCACTGGCTGTTGTCATGACAGCCAGCGGCTCTTAAACCTTCGTCCCGCTAGTTAACTAACGGAACGCGTCAACAGTGATCGTTTAGACGGACCACGAAGTGCTACCAGGTGTAACAGGGCTGCTGTTAGGCGGCTTACACTGTAAGTTTGCAGTGAGGAAGCGTGCAAATTTGTGTAGGACCAAATGTAATTTGGTCCTCCTTAGTTTACCTTAGATAACCTTAGATAGAAAACTAATTAGTGTATTAATTAAACTATCAATTAAGTATATATGTTACTATATATACACCTAAGGGTGCTTAAGTGCTAGAAAGAAAGTCTAAGAGTGATTATATTTATGGTTGGTTAAGAGCTAACTAGTATAATTAGACCTAGACTAATCATAATAACATGTAGTATAAAACTGATCTAATGATATTTTTATCATTAGATTACTTGTGAGATTCGATAATATCAGAATCTGTCTCAAAGTGGATTATGACAACTTATAATCCAATATTCACATTTCAGGTATTGCGTCTGAAATTGAACTGTGATATTTCTACTCAAATATCACTTATGTAATGGCACCCCATTACATCCTACGCAGACAGCATTTGACTCTTACTATTCGCATTGTTAGAACCTTACGATGTGGGTATTGATTAACACACCGAGTGCTTCCTCAAGATAGGGAATTCGAATTAGGAGTCATCATTTAAAGCTGACATTCAACAATCGCCTTGGGGTCCTCCATCGCATTGCACCAATAGGCACTACATACCTTAATTTTAGTTTTGGAAGCCAGCGACCGTGTCGATGGTGATCGCAAGATATTTGTTGCAACGTTTTCAGAGAATGAATGGTTGACCGAAAGAGCAAGAAGTACTTAAGCAGGAGAAGCTATTTTTTCGCCAGCTTAGATGTTCTCGGTTCTCTCCCCGGAAGATTATCGGTAATGACGAATCAATGAAACGGTTTAAGCCTTACGGAATGAGCAGAGGAATGACAAAAGCCGACTTGCTCAACTTGGTATACTTAAGATTCGTTGAAAGCCATGTTTCTACGTCGTCACCAAAGGGTATGATTACAAAAGAAATCAACATGAACCATGAGAAAATGATATCCGGTTGATGGCAAACAAGAGATTGATCTAGCCAGAGCGAAGGAACCGCTGTAACCCATGGGCGTCACGCAAGCTGTCTGCCTTTGTTGGAAACGAGAAATTGACCGCAGATTCCCATTCAACGCGGAAATAGTCGATGCTTACAAGCCCTTGATCATGGCCATATAAAGAGATCGTTTTTTATTCATCCTATCCAACCGTCAACACTTTTGAGCTTTAAAACAGGGTATGTTGTTTTCTATAATCAAAAAAAGGTTGAACAAAAATATTTCTGTGTTTTGATTGGCCAACCGCTTATGCATGAGAAAATGCAGGTGTCAAGTCTTTCAGGTTGTCAAATCTATAAGACTTTTGCGGTAACAGTAACGTAACACAGCGGTTTTCGGGAACCATCAGCTGGCCAATTATATGTCTGTATTTTTTCTACGCGTGCCACGATTGGCTGATTAATCGAAAGCAGCAGTTTTTCGCAGTAAAGATTTTCCGCTAATAGAAATTGTAGTCTATTTAGTTGTAAATTGTAGTCTATTTAGTCTTATTCACTACTAGTAGGGGTACCCGTGGTTTCACGGTGGCTGTGTGTACTCAAACCGAATTCCTGTATGATGACTTTGACGTCCACTCAAACAGACAACACTATAAGAGTCCAAGAAGAAGAGAACAAAGAGAAAGCAGTGTTGGTGGGACTAAGAGCAGCATGGTATGTTTCTATTGAAAGCGAATGGTCGTTTGGGATTGCGGGTGCTGTTACGAGTGACACCCCCCAGTGAAAAAGAGGGTCTGTAATCACTTTCCTGCGCTCTCATTCGTCAGCGAGGGGGGCTGGGAGGGGCACCCAAGGCAGAGGAGGGGGGGGTACGCTTTTAATTGTATAGATTAGCTACTATAAATGTGTGAATTGCGTGTATGATATTCTCTGCGCCTTCTGTCGTCCGCGGTGGTTCTTGAGTATGTGGTGTAGTCGCTCTCAGAAAATCTTCCTGAGACGCGAACACCCACGGGGGTCCCAGACTACTGACTATCGGAGGGGGTACTCCGTCCATCCGAGTCATGATCCGATCCGGCATCCGGCCGGCTGGATCGGTCACTTCCATCCGCTTGATCGTGACGACTCGGATGTTCCATGTTGAAAGCTCACCTTGTGTACCCGTCAGTACTGGCGGTTGCGCTCCCTTGGTGGACCCT
>MIQA02018342.1:0-15189 GCA_001887855.2 Sclerospora graminicola | reverse complement strand
GCCCTTGGTGCATTTAATGATCTCTAAAGTCCACTGAGATAACACCGCTGCCCATCGCCCCAGTCTTCCGTCTAAACCATTCGCGGATAGTAACCACGCCAGACTAGATCGTTTGGATAATGCTTTAATTGATCTAGTTACCAGCATAGAATAGCAAACATCCAACACACGTAACAACGCTAGCACTTCCTTATCCACAATGCCATAGTTAACTTCATTCGGTTTCAATTTTCGGCTTGTGAACGTCACCGGGCAATAAACTCCATCGTGATCTTGGACCAATGCGGCCGATATTGCCCATTTACTAGCATACAAGATCACCACAGGAATCTTCTCCGGATCGAAGTGTTTCAGTATCGGCGTCGAGATCATCTTCGCCTTTAACATACTGAAGGCTACCATAGCGCGATTCATGTGATCTTCTGACCCTGGCACAGTTTGATCAGTTGGGGATCCAATCTCGAGATCTTTTTTAGTAGCTTCGACCTCGTGATCAGTCCCAGTTGGTGATCCTCCCACCCGATCACGTTCTCTCGGGCCATGATAATCAACTTCCTTCAATTCATAAAGTATAGCGGCGTAGATCGAGAAGTCCTCGATAAATCTGCTATAATAATTCAATGATCCGAGGAATGATTGCATGGCCTTCAACGATCGGGGGAACGGTAAGTTGCTGAGAGCGGCTAGATCTTTCGGATTTGCTTCCAACCCTTGGATCGATACGTTATGACCGAGGTAAGCGACCTTGGGCTGACCCCAGAAACTTTTGACCACACTGATCGACAAATTCCAACGCTCGCAGGTATCTAAGAGTCGTTCGACCTTATCGCATAGCATATCCCAGGATGTTGCCGTGACCAAGATATCGTCTATATATGATCGCCTTCCCAATACTGATCGGCCCTGATCTTGGTCTGGCTCACCTTCCGTAAACACATCATGTAGATCAGTGGCTTCCCGATCAGAACTGATCTGGAAATACCCATAGAGAGCATTGTCGATCAGCCTCTGATAGATCAGTGGGGCATTTTTTAATCCAAACGGCATCCGATTCCATTCAAAAAGTCCAAAAGGTGTAACGAAAGCCGAGATCTCTCGAGCGCGATCAGTCATCGAAACCACCCAGAAACCACTAGCCATATCCAACGAACAAAACCATAAGACTTTATCCAGATCTTCTAACAAGTCATTGATCAGGGGCATCGGGTAGACCATTAACTTCGTGAGGCGATTCACCATTCTGTAGTCGATACACAATCGAATATCAACCCCATTCTTCTTAATCACAATCACGATCGGTGATGCCCACTGCGATGTTGATGGTCGGATGATCTTTGTACTCAGCAAACCTTTGATCAAATCGGATAACTTCTCCCGGTATTGAGGTGCAACTTTACGACAACGCTGAGCGATCGGCCTCGCATTTCCCACGTCTATATCACAGACAGCTCCGAATGCGGCTGGGGGTAGGGCGTTACCTTTCCCCATCAGTAAGTGACGCCTCTTCCAGATGATCTTCTTTAGCTGATCGATCTGCTCGGGCGTATTCACCTCGGAATCACCGACTTGTAAATCTTCCATGGTGACTTCTGGCATATTTGGCGATACTTCTGGTAACACAGCCATCTGCTTCTCGATACCTTCAATGTACTGATCGCCACCTTCGTGTATACACACCTGCTCGTCCACCTGATCTACCTCTTTCTGATCGGCATCATCTTGGATCGCCCCTTGTGCGTCACTCGGCTGATGGTTTACTTCGGATTCAACCTCCTCTGTAATGAATTCAGCTGGTTCATCCTCCTTTTCTTCCTCATGATCATGCTCGGGCTCTTCACTGTCCTTTCCACTAACTGGGTCCGTTGTTTTCGGTGAGCCGGGCCTAATTATACTCGATATCTGTGGACCTTCTTTGACCCGACCTTCCCTTGTCGCTTCGATCGATGGCCTCCTGATCGGCAGCTTGGTCGGCGTAGAATACTCTGGCTTCTCGACCATAGGTGAGGTATCTTCATCCACTAAGTCTTCGTCACTGATCACGTCCGTGGTGGCCTGATAAGCCAGATTCTGCCATTCAATGTATCTTCGTGATCCCACTGAAACATATCCGATCTGTCGGGGTACTTTCCCTTCAGGTAACCACATCCCTAAGATCATGTCTTCATGGATGATCAGCGGCTGATCGGATATATTTGTGACTCTGATGTAGCTTGATCGGCCGATACTTTAACGAACGTTGGTACCCAACGTTCGCCACGGGTCAGCCACAATTTCTGTTGCCGATCACTCGACCGAATCATGACATCGACTGATCGGGACACCCCAATGTTCTCGTACTGGCCCATCTTTAACATCCGTACATGAGTACCATATAAAGGTCGTCGGCCGGATAACTGAATCTGCACCTCATCCGGCAGAGTCAGGGTTCCATGAGACAGGTCAAGTCGTATACCGGCTGGTACCATAAAATCCATTCCCAGTATCGCGTTTTGACCGGCTAACCGGCCAACCCAAGCATTAAAATAGTAGACCAGGGATCCTGCCAAGGTGATCTTCACACGTGATCGTCCTTCCGTCATATATGAACTCTCGCCGATCCCAACACATTCTTGCCTCTGGGTACTGTCTATACGACATCCCACCTTACGAGCAAAGGCGGAGTCGATGATCGAGACTTCTGCCCAGAGTCAAATAGAATAGTGGCTTTTTCATTGTTGACCTTTCCATTAGCTTTAGCCTGTTTAAACCACTTGTCGGGAGAGTGATACTTCCAGTATCCTCGGGATTCACCGGGCAGTAGATCCAATTCCATGATCACGTCCGATCGGGAATATTCATCCACTCTGAGACTGTGAATCGGACATCGATCGATGCAATTTGAATTAGAACATGTATTGTCGGTTATCTTCTTTTCCTCAAACTTATCTCCGCTACCGACATATGCATAAATGCAGAACATAGATCGCTCGGCTCGAAACAGATTCCAACCTGGCGAGCGATCTAGTTTAACATCTTCTCAACATCTGGTGGGAGCATACCAGCATGTTTAGTCGGCACATACCACTTGCGCATCAGATTAAAGAATTCTTCGATCGGGCAGGCGCCGGCGTCATGAAGCTTCCCACAGTCTTGCACACGAAAAAACAGTGATCAGAAGGGTGACCTTTACGATCACATTTTCCACACGTAATTCTTTTCCAACAATCACGATCTCCATGTTTGGTCGACCCACAATGCACACATTTCTTACGAGATCGGTCCCGATCAGGTTGAATACCACCAGGTTTCCGTCCGTCCACACCATTAGTCGATGATCTCGGGCGATACATTGGTTCCGTCGTAAATACATGACGGTACTGTTCCTCGTCCGAGCTCAGACCCGACTGACCACTTTCTTCTTCAGAGCTTGAACTGTCTGATTCCTTCGCGATCATTCGAATCGCTCTGGCTGGTCGGGCTGCCGGTATCTTGCCCTGATCAGGGTGTGGCTTTGACCGGTAACGGTTCGATCCTACCTCGACCTTGGGCTGTCGACTCTTGGCCCGTTGCAACGTCCTTAGAGTCAGTTCCAGTTGTTCTGAGTCCTTTATACGGAGCTGGGTTAGCTGATCAGCCAGATCGCGATTGTCCAGAGTTCCAATGAAGTGTTCGACATGTTCACGGGCTATGTCCGGGTGTCGTGGGTCCTTGATCGGCATTTTCGCGCGTACACCAGCAACATTCAACCGATGTAAGTACTCGATCGGCGTCTCGTCGGATCTTTTCTTCATGTGGTAGTACTGCCTAGCGACAGACACCCCCGAATTGCAATATTGTTCTTCAAATTCTTCACACAAACGGGGCCACTTCAGACGTACTTCTCGACTTAGCTGTTTAAGCCAGTTCTTGGCCGGGCCTTTCATTAGATCAGCGAAGATCAGGCATCTTTCAGCTTCCGGTGTCTTGTCCCTCAGAAAAGCTGATTTAGTCCGGCTTAACCAACCTCTGGCCTGATCGTCATCCATATCTTTGCCAGTGAAATCCTTCAATTCTGAGATCGCAGACATTCGTACTCGGGTGATCGTTCCTGATTCACTGTCAAATGCCTGTGCGGAGGCCATATTCGCTCTACGAGGCATCTCAATGTCCAGATCATCTGGATCGAAATGTTGGCTGATCTCGCCCTCTGACTCCATGTCCACATCACTCCGCGGGGGTGATCGGTGAAACCGGTCCTGGTGATCGGCCTGGCATATCGAACGAACGATTCCGGCTGATCGGACTGATTCCATCTCCACATCCACGGGTCTCTTGACCGATTTCTCAGCAGACTGATTCATATTTGGTGCCGATCGCCATGGTTGTCCTTGTCCAGGTGTATACTGAGGCAATCCATATTGATCACCCGCAAATCGGTTCATCATTGTCGCGAACATGGCTTTTAATTGCTCTGGGACCTCCGGCATGTTGGTTGGACCGGTATTGGAGGTCGGATTGGCCTGTGGCACTTCCTGAGCATCTTCGAAACTATCATCCGATCCGACTCTACCAGGTTCAGGCTTTCTCTTCCTGTTCTGCGACTCGGTCTTGGGGTCGATCTGCTGGATCCCTTTCGGGCCTAACGTCATACGTGTGATCCCAACCGAGGAGTCGGTGGATGCCGCTCCAGATTGTGATGACGATTGGTATATCGACTCGATATCTATAGGATACTCCACCAACTGTGATCGGTGCGAAGGATCCGCGATCGGCGACTGAACCACTGGGTTCGCCCCTAGTAACGAAGCAAGATGATCATACAGGGTGATCATGGATTCTCTGATCGTCTCTTGATCCAGATCGAATAGCATGTTCGCGTCGAAGGCACCAGTAGTGAAGCCAACCTCGTCGATCTGCACCAAGAGGTTCCTGATCAGATCAAGTTGACTGCCTGTGATCACCGGCCGAGTCGCTCGACCTTCAAGCTTCCCGATGATCTTAGGCTTGATGATCTTCATCACTGGGTTGGTAACCAGGAACTTGTGAAACTCTCGAAGATAGAACAGTCGTTCCACATCTTGGACAGTGGTCTTCTCGGCTGGATCGATCTTCTCTTCGTCTTCCTCGAAGATCTTCGGTTTAGGTTTCACATATTTTTTAGGTGGATCGCAATGATCCGCCCCCATATTTTTCTGTCTTTTTCCATTTTCTTCTTATGCATAGGATCAAGGTTAACACCTCGATCCTTTCCTGGGTTATAGTCAACTTTACTATAACCCAGATCGGCCCCGATCGGGGCCATGTGGGGAGTTATTTCATCTTTAATCTCGACCTGGCACTCCACCAGACCAGGTCGATCATCGCTTCTTTTAGAAATGGACAGCATCGGAGGCGATACGCCTTCCTCCAATACACCCGAAAAAGTTTCCTCCACTTTGATTTTCACATCTTTTTCATCATCAAAGGAATCACGGTGATATCCTGAGTCACCAAGTGATCCAGGCACGCGCACCATTGTGGTGGAGCCGATTTCCAAATCCATGACCGAAGTCGTGGGTGGAATCCGGATACCCACTGGCCCGGACGACCAACTATCGGAGGAGGTACTCCGTCGATCCTGATCAGCATCGGAATCAGATGAATCACCATTGTGGTGACTGATCTGATCCTCCCGGTCATCTGGCCGGTCTTCATGCTTGTCAGGATCTATGTTTAACTTCATCTCACCTTGTGTACCCGTCGATCGGGGCTGATTACACTCACTTAGGTGGACTCGGTGACGAAAAGGATGATCTTGATCAGGTCGGAGGGTTTGACCTTCTCGAGACGGGGGTTGTCCTCGGGTGGAAATCTTCACCGGAGAACGGGTTGGGGTCGATACTTATTCAGTATCTAGGCACTGATCAGGAAAGTTCGTCTGATCAGGCCAGCCAATGAGAGAGAGATATAACGAAACCAAGAAAACGCGATCGATCCACGATCTTCCACAGTAATCCACAAACGTTATCTCCACAAAACCTTTACCAATATTATTAACGTGTTCCAAACACGTGCGCGTTGCGGGTGAGGTTCGATCACCTAAAACAAACCCGTCGGGGTCTTCCGGTAAGCCAAAGTGCGTCTAAGCGCGTCTTAACCGGGAAATAGATGAGCAAGAGGGGACTAATCAACCCTGTGCTCCCAATGACCGCACACGTGGCGGAGCGACTCTTTGCTTTAGGGGAAAATCTAAACCTGTTATTATATATGCAAAGTCCTATACCTGTGTACCATACCTCAACTCATGCCTGACCTTTACTTCGAAACTATTTACTTCGTCGCACGGTTGCGTAACACTCTCCTGCCCATCCTGGCTGCACCTTCAAACTGACCTGTACCGATTCTGCCCCGATCATGACCCGACTCTTCAGAAGATCTTCAACCCATCCTGATCTTCAACAAACGACCTTGAAACCACTTGAGACCTGCTCTTCAGCACTTGTTCACTTCATATATAGTCCGCCCAAACCGAGAACTCACTTGCCCTTACTTATCAACGCTGATCAAAGGCTGATCGGCCCTGATCACGATCGCCATAGTGATCGACCAGGTGATCAGGCCTGATCAGGCCTGATCAGCCCTTGATCACCTTGGGAACGTCCTGGGTCATCATCATTACGACTCCATTCATCTTCCAAACCATACTTCCGATCTTAATACACCGTCAAGACAACCATACCGCACTGATCTCGGCTGATCAGGCCTTGCCACATCATCTTCGGACCAATCAAAGGTTCACATCACTCGTATAACCTGTTAATCCACCTGCCCGATCTTCATTCATCATTTGATCTTCTTCCTCCGGGCATGACAAGCCGATCAGGCTGCAATCTTGTATCATAGCCGGCTTCCACCAATATACCGTTCGGAGATCGGCTGGTCACCTGCTCTTGGTATGCCATGTCAACAATCACCATTTTTTATTATATCCACGAGAACTCCACTTAGTGACTGTGACAACGATCGTGATCTTCATCATTCCGCCAGTGCCTGGGACCGGGCTTAACGACCATACTTGGCTAACTCTTCCACATCGTAAATATCCGTTGGCCACCACCTTTTCTTCTTACTCGTGATCAACCTTTTCCCACCCATCAACCGTCATATGTTGATGGGTGTTCTATCATCACTACTCATCGGCCATGTGTGGTCCACTTCAATCCCAATATTTCCCGATCGCTTCACCACAGCATGATTGGACAATTTGGAAACTGAAAGTTCAGGAAGCATGCAGGATCTTTGCGCGAACCAAGCAATCGTTGGAGAATGTCTTGGCTAAACTGATCGGAAAAATAAGATGGAGGTGGCTTCGAAGACTGAAAATGTACTCACCGGTTGGATACACAAAGTGACTGGGGAGAAGGCTGATGTTGCACAACGCATAATGGTGAAGGAGGACTTTCTATTCAACAAGACACAGTATCAGCAAGAAGAGATTAATGAACTCTATAAGGTCTGTAAGAAGGAAGAAGCCCAAGGATTAGACGGAAAAGTGAGAACGGGTTCGGATCAAGAATGGCGCATTGTAAAAGGACTTGCAGAAGGGTCCATCGTGGCACGGTATTTGCCACCATTTCTCTGGAACATAATGACAAATGCGCAAAGGTTACGATTAATTTTGACTATTAGAACACAAGTGGAAGGATGCTTAGGTATGGACATGCGAGGAGAGATGCCGATCAAAGGGGTCTTTCAAAGTACCAAGAGTATCCAGGAAAGCATTGCGATGTCAGCCACGGCAAGGGGTATCACACAAGGAAAATTGTGGGAGATGCTAGCGAAGGTAAAAGGAATAAGTTATGGCTGCTCCAACCAAAGACTTAACTTCCACTTTTATACGCGTGAAGCGGCACGGAACTACGAGAAAGTGGAAGTGCCCTACCACAAGCATACGCATCGTTTAGTAAATGCACATGCACCGGAACAGGAAGTGAAGGATGCATCAGTATGGAAACGGCAAAGGTATCACTCCAGAGGCATGATAGGTAAACAACAAGTATATACAGTTCTCCTTCGGAATGTGTCTAGGAACATAGACATTCTTAAACTAAATGCATTTCTGGAGGAACATGTGAAAACACCGTTTCGGTTACAGGAAATGGATCAAGGCGGACCGATGGCGGCATCATCATTAGATTGGGAACTCAGGATCACATCAGGGGGCTGCCCCAAGGTACTAGAAGGCGTCCGGAGAATTTTCTGGTGCGGGATAATGCTATTAGTCGATCATCCTTCAACGCGAGGAAGACGACATTGTCTAAGGTGTGGGGAGGTCGGACATCAGATGCGAGGATGTCCGACCTCGGAGACAACCTTGCGAGCACAAAATTGCATAGTGGTGTCGGTGGAGGAAGTTAATCAGATCACGGCACCTCCACCGACTTTCTCCAGCATGGAGGATCTGCTTACAGAAGTCACCAAGGTATTTCAAGAACAACAACTACAAAAAGAACAGATCACTACACCGAGTCAGAATCAGGAAAGTTCAGAGGAAGCAAATATCGTACACGAGACGGCAGCAGGACAGGAGGAATTGGAGGCGGCTAAAGGGGGGCAGGCAGAAGTGACGGAGAATCAGCAAGTGTCGAACCAGAACGGGGAGGAACCACCCCGACACGTAAAACGGGACGAGTGGACGGAAGTCCAAAATAGGAAGAAAAATAGGACAAAAAAGGTGGAGTAGAAATAGGAATGCATGTAAAAAATTTAGGTATAGAAAAAGAGGTAGAAAAAAAATGGGAGGGGGAAGATAAAGTAGGAGGGGTGAAATCGAAAGGAACCAAGGAGAGGAGGGACAATGCACACGCCTCAAATGACGAGGGCAATGGACAACCAGAGCAGGAACAGGACCCAGAGCAGGGAGGAGGTGGCAATGCAGTAAGCACGAAAGAAGTCGGCTTAAAGGACGGGCTGAGAGGGAAGGAGAAGAAAGGAACGGCAAAGGATAAACAACTCGAGAATACGGAACTGCAATTTCAAGAAGCGGAGGAAAAAAAACGCATGAAGAGGCTGGTAGCACAGACGGATGCGAAATGGGGTCCTCTAGCATGGTTTACGTGGCAGACTGAAGAAGTTGACGAAACACGAAAATGGAACCTTCCGGATGCGATGATAATGATGGGGTTGCAGTTAGTGCAGACACTAGCGACAGGTAACTGTCAGGCATACAGTGTGGTCCAGGCACTGTTGAACTCAAATTTGAGTGATGACGTCGAAGCACTAGAGCAAGGTGCAATCAGTATAAAGCAGGGATGTGTGGCAAGAGCACTAATGGATTTCAGGATAAAGTTTCCTCCAGGGGTTCGAAGACAGACATTACGGAGTCTTGGACGGGGCTACGAAAAAATGTTGGCTCAGAACTCAGAACAAGAGTTTCGTAAGTATTTAGAGGCATACAGGACAAGTGCCTCGGCAGTGAGTACAATAGTTGGGGCAGAAACCTGGGGGAGCAACGATACGTTGAGCAGTATAGGTACGTTCTTACAACGTGACATTTTTGTAATCAGTAGAGATACCGAATCAGGAGCCCTTGGGGCAATTCATTACGCACCGGCGCACCGGAAAACGAGGATAGTCAAGAAGAGGAAGTACGCTACGTGTGGAGAGTTTCCGATCACCATTAGCAGTTGTATCCAACGGGTTACTAACTTAAAGAAACTAGCGGGGAACGACTCGTCCAAGTTGCCGATAGTACTCCACTTTCAACAGGCACATTACCAAGCATATGTGCATGGGTGGCGGAAAGATGGCGCGCAAAACTCCTTAAGTGAGGACCAAGACGTAGCGATGGAGACATCAACCTCGACGGAAGTGGCTAACTATCAAGGAGATGACAGTGAGGGGGATCAAGATAAGGGGGCAATACTATGTCAGGAGGAAAAGGAAGACTCTGGAATTCATCATGTGTTCAGGTGGCAGATGGACACACTGATTCGCCAAAGCTCCCAGCCGGCACGACGCTTATTAGAAGTGCTACATAGGAATGTGATATGGAAACCAGTAGAAGATCAAGTGCGGCTATTAGAAGCAGATATAACGGACAGTAGTACGCGCATGACAATGGCCCAGGAGTTTGACATTTCGGAACAAGTATTGATGCTATGGTATAACCACTTGAGGGGGGTATCATTATTGGAGGTGGGATTCAACTTTGAGTCAAGTCAGTCAGGAGAGGACACGCAGGTTTCTGAATACGTAGATACAAGTGAAGGGGAGACAAAAAACCTGGAAACGCCCGCGAAACCAAGGAAGCGGAAGAAAAGAACAGGGGACGGGTGGATAGGAGACTTAGCAGAGAAGACTCAGGATAACACGATTTCAGGTGAAGGACCAGCAGTCAACCGGGAATTATACGACGAATTCGCGGTAGTAAGTAAAGAAAGGGAGGCATATTTAGGTGAAGAGTGCGGGTGGAAACGGGCCTGGAACGAAATGGCGACGGCATGGAAAGAACAACAAGGGGCAATTATCCCATTTGTTGAAGCGAATTCGAAGGACTGGAAGAAGGCGCTGGAAGCAGACAGAGACGCAATCATCCATTTAATTGGGCATTTTACACATCCCCACAAGGTATTGGAATTATTGCATAATGACGTATTTGTGATCCTAGCTCGGGATTGGCGGAAACAGTGCTGGGAGGAGATGATAGCACAAGGAAAACGAAGCAAACTGACTCCGGTGGTGGCAAGTGAATTCTCGGAGTGGGAAGAGAGGGTACACATCCTGCCAAACGAGAAACAGAAAGAAAAGGTGAGGAATAGCGCCTCGGAATGGGCTAAACTCAGGCGGGCGGCGTATGGGCAAAATCTTCTGGTCAAGCTATGTGCACCGAAAAGGAGACATCAGGTAAGTAAACTGCTAGCTTTAGCTCATATTTACGGGGCGACGATAGCGGCGATGGTCGGACAAGATGCAGCGTTAGATGACACGATAGTGGTCAAGTTCAAGAGACATCTCCAAGCGATGTAGGTAAACGAACGATATAAAGAACTTATGTCTAATTGTGAACTTTCAACAGCATCGGAGTGGGAAGCAATGCATCAATTTATGCTATCGGTTGCAACGACAGACCAAGGAACTGCGGATCCTACACTCACTCAAAGGCCAGATCAACTGGCGATTTCTTACTAAGGGCTATGGACGGATCGGAAAAAAGGGACCACTAGACCCAGTGGAGTCCTATCCCGAGCAGATCGTGAGGAAGTATGCGGAAACACTAAAAACCAACAATCAGAGATGGAAATCGAACAGGAAGTTACGTGAACAAGAGCAGAAAAAGCGGCCAGGACACTTTGCATGGATTATACAGAACGTGAGAGGGTTTACGAAGGAGCGACAACAACATTGGATGCGTGCATGGATCAAGGACCATAGAAAGTCAGACGTGGTAGGCATCCTCATCCAAGAGACTCATGTTGCATCGCAAGAAGAAGCCCAAACCCTAACTAAGATGTGGGAAAGGGCGAATCAGTACTCATCGGAAACACAACAGTTAGCATTTTGGAGTATCGGATCGAATAGACAGGCGGGGGTGGGGATCCTGGTATTCCCAGAATATTCCCAAATAGTTTCCACCTGGCAAGAACACTTATGGACTACGAGGTCGATGGGAATCAAGATGGGTAGGTGGCGCATCCTAAACATTTCTGGACCAGCTAACTCGAGTGGGGCACGAGGAGTTTACTATCATGAACTGGACCAGTGGTTTCGATCGAAGACGGATTTCACGATAGTAGGTGGGGACTTCAATTGTGTTGAAGACCCTCAACTCGATAGAAACGGGCGGACTAAACAGGTACGAACAGAATGCGAAGAACTAACGAGTTTAATGCGCAGAAGACGACTACATGACTCGCAACTAGTCCAGTATAATGTATGGATGGAGACACAAATAGCGGCGGATATCCCGTATACATTTGTGAGAGGGGAGTTGGCCAGTCGGCTGGACCGTTTTTACGTATCGGAGGACCAATTTTCCAAAGTAGTCTGGACAGCAGTGAAACACCCTAAGGTAGCGTCGGACCACGAGGAAGTGAAACTGACGTTGAAGTCGGACGTAGCAAACCCTAACATCAAAGCGAGACACGCGCAAGTGGCTTACCCGATCAATGGACAAAGGACGGAGATAGTGGCGACAGAGATCAGGCAACAAGTTCTAGCAGACGGAGACACACTTTTGAAAGAGGCAGCACAGTGGGATCACAAAGTGCGGTTGTGGAAGATGGCAATTAAGAAGGTACGAACGCGACAAGCTAATCGACGACGAAGGAAAGCGCAGCGATTGCAGACTTTACTTTTTGATGGCGTAAAGACAAGACAAGACTGTATCGATGTGGACTGTGAGGAACTCTTTCGACAGAACCAGTGGAGAACAGGACGAAGATATCATAGATCACCAGCAACAGTACGTTGGCTCTTTAGGCGGACGTCAGTATGGGAAGCGCATCAAACGGTATCCAAGATTACTCTCAAGAATTCTCAAGGTGAGGAGGAAGGAATGACGATAGCGGACAAGTTTGCGATTGGCTGGAGACAAATATTGGGAGTTTCACACAGAACAACACCATTATTGGAGCTAGAAAGTGCGTTGGAGCAGTTTGCAGCGACATCACACTTTCCACAGTTGACCCAAGCAGAGAATGATTTGTTACTGGCACCAATTGAAGAAGCAGATATTGTGGAGGCAGTAAAACGATTGGAACGGAGGAAAGCTGCAGGAGAAGATGGACTAAATAACGACTTTTTCAAAGATTTTGTGGAAGAGATGATGGAAGATTTACTAGTGGTTTACAACGACGTGATACGAGGGGGAACACCACCTTCCTCCTTCTATAAAGCGATTATTATTCCACTCCGAAAAAAAGGAGACTCGGATAATGTCATGGATTATAGACCTATTTCCTTGCTCCAGACCAGTTACAAAGTTTTCTCGAAGATTATCGCAAGGCGGTTGCAGACCTTTCTAGGACGCCTGATACAGGAGTCGCAGCAAGGTTTTGTGCACGGGAGAAAGATGGAGCGGTCGGTCATGATGATGATGGCGATCCTGGAACGGCGGCAACAATATCGAGAAACAGAAGCGGAAGACAGTGCAAGTATACTACTTCTAGACTTCGCGAAGGCATATGACACGGTCGACAGAACATATCTCGTGCATGTGCTACGTAAGTTCGGATTTTCATCAGCGTTTATCAAGTTAATGGAGAATTTACATGAGCAGACCACAGCCCAATTTTTAGTGAATGGGCACTTGTCACGGGAATTGGAAATTACGTCTGGGATTCGACAAGAATGCCCCCTGGCACCGTTGCTGTTCATACTTGCCGTGGAACCGCTCGGAATAGCCTTACAAACACAGCAGGATTTGACAGGTATCACCATTGGAACGAGTACTGACAAATGCTGTCACCTATTTTCCGCCTTTGTAGACGACTCTACGATATTCTTAGAGCGAGCGGAGCAAGTCCAGACAGCACTGGCAATTGTAAGAACATTTGGAGACTTATCTGGGCTCAAGGTACAACCGAAGAAATGTGTTAACATCTTTTTAGATAAGGTGCGGAAGAGAGTTACGTGGTGTGGTATTCCAGTGTTGCAAGATAATGAGACAACCAGATATCTTGGGTACGAAATTGGGGCGGAAAATCCGCGGGAACGCAACTGGGCACACAGGCTGAAAGCAGTCAAACGACGGCTGATTACGGCGGCGAAATGTGGTACCTCGGTCATTGAAAGAGTACACTTGTTTAATGCTGTGGCGTTACCTTCAATCTTGTTTACAGCTAAGGTGTTTCCGCCGACAGAAGAAGTAACGAAGGAGCTTATTAGTTTCCAGAAGTGCTTTGTATGGAATCCGACACAGGAGGAGGGGCAGACCAAGCATAAAATGTCACCGTGTTTAGTCTATGCCCCCAGACATGCAGGTGGCCTGGGGCTAGTTTCGATACCATTAGCCATCCATATCCAATATGTGAAAGACGCGGCGTGCTGGATAATGGAAACAGAAACCAAGTACTCAATGGCATGGCGGGTTTATGGTAACTTTTTTCGGCTATCGACACCAGGAGGTTTCCTCTCGCCAAAATCCAGGAGATTTCGAACAAACCTACTAAATAGAGGTAACATGAGTGAGCTAACATTACGCACGTTGTCTCAATGTTTAGGGCCAACTACAAAGGAAGAAGAAATGGCCCAGAGGTACGTGACAAATGTGTTGCCACCGGAACTAACAAATATCAAAAAAACCGAGATGTTTCCCACTACAGCAGTGAAAGATGGGGATGTTATCACAGTGCATTTAACGAAATCCGACCCACCGTGGCATAATGGGATGACGGAGGAAATTCGGGCGTTTTGGGGCACTTTTCAGTGGTGGGACAATCCGTGGATTCTGGAAGAAACACGGTCAAAGTTGTCGGCCAGGAAGTACGACCACATTGAACTGTCATCTATCCGCCACCTAAAAATTTGGAGAATTGGGGAGGCCAAGTATAAATGGACGGCGTGCATGAAGGAGGGCTTGAGACACACTAGGGCGAAGGTGTTGCGGTGGCTGGTGACGCTTATACTCTGTTCACCAAGGGTTGACATCGGTCAATATATCGGACAAAACCCACCGTTGCAGATCATTGAGTGCCCAACAAGATTACGACAAGTATGTTGGACTACAGAGCAAAAAGGATGGATAAGAGGACGGGATGTAATCTCCGGAGAAGAATGGATCTACCGCCAAGCACAGGACGGGTTTCGGTGGATATTCGTGCGAGGGCCACAGCAGAAGTGGGGTCAGGATGTGACGGAGGATGACACGGACTGTATTTACTTTAAGGCAAACCCAACGGTGAACCTTTACCCGTGGAGACTGGAGGAAGCCAAAAGGAGGAGATCGGTGCAACAACAGTTTCGGCGATCATTTCCTGGGATGTATTATCAGTACATGGCAGCTTCAATGGAGGGAGTCCTGGATAAATGGGAGAACAAGAACAGGAAAGAAGACTGGGGCAAAGACGCACAAGAACAATCAATCAAGGATTTGTGGACACACGGTAATATGCTGACAGACTACCAGACATGGGTCGTGTATCGAGCAGCTACACATCAGTTGAACGTGTACTATACCGGGTACGAGGTCGATAACGCCTGCCGCCTCGATAAAGAGTGCAAGGCAGAGGGGAAAGGGGTCACACATATTGT
>MIQA02018340.1:0-12106 GCA_001887855.2 Sclerospora graminicola | reverse complement strand
TTGTGATCCTAGCTCGGGATTGGCGGAAACAGTGCTGGGAGGAGATGATAGCACAAGGAAAACGAAGTAAACTGACTCCGGTGGCGGCAAGTGAATTGAGTGGGAAGAGAGGGTGCATATTCTGCCTAACAAGAAACAGAAAGAAAAGGTGAGGAATAGCGCCACGGAATGGGCTAAACTCAGGCGGGCGGCGTATGGGCAAAAGCTTCTGGTCAAGCTATGTGCACCGAAAAGAAGACATCAGGTAAGTAAACTGCTAACTTTAGCTCATATTTACGGGGCGATGATAGCGGCGATGGTCGGACAAGATGCAGCGTTAGATGACACGATAGTGGTCAAGTTCAAGAGACATCTCCAAGCGATGTAGGTAAACGAACGATATAAAGAACTTATGTCTAATTGTGAACTTTCAACAGCATCGGAGTGGGAAGCAATGCATCAATTTATGCTATCGGTTGCAACGATTGACCAAGGAACTGCGGATCCTACCCTCACTCAAAGGCCAGATCAACTGGCGGTTTCTTACTAAGGGCTATGGACGGATCGGAAGAGAGGGACCACTAGATCCAGTGGAGTCCTATCCCGAGCGGAGCGTGAGGAAGTATGCGGAAACACTAAAAACCAACAATCAGAGATGGAAATCGAACAGGAAGTTACGTGAACAAGAGCAGAGAAAGCGGCCAGGACACTTTGCATGGATTATACAGAACGTGAGAGGATTTACGAAGGAGCGACAACAACATTGGATGCGTGCATGGATCAAGGACCATAGAAAGTCAGACGTGGTAGGCATCCTCATCCAAGAGACTCATGTTGCATCGCAAGAAGAAGCCCAAACCCTAACAAAGATGTGGGAAAGGGCGAATCAGTACTCATCGGAAACACAACAGTTAGCATTTTGGAGCATCGGATCGAATAGACAGGCGGGGGTGGGGATCCTGATATTCCCATAATATTCCCAAATAGTTTCCACCTGGCAAGAACACTTATGGACTACGAGGTCGATGGGAATCACGATGGGTAGGCGGCGGATTCTAAACATTTATGGACCAGCTGACTCGAGTGGGGCACGAGAAGTTTACTATCACGAACTGGACCAGTGGTTTCGATCGAAGACGGATTTCACGATAGTAGGTGGGGACTTCAATTGTGTTGAAGACCCTCAACTCGATAGAGGGCGGACTAAACAGGTACGAGCAGAATGCGAAGAACTAACGAGTTTAATGCGCAAAAGACGATTACATGACTCGCAACTAGTCCAGTATAATGTATGGATGGAGACACAAATAGCGGCGGATATCCCGTATACACTCTGGAGAGGGGAGTCGGCCAGTCGGCTGGACCGTTTTTACGTATCGGAGGATCAATTTTTCAAAGTAGTTTGGACAGCGGTGAAACACCCTAAGGTAGCGTCGGACCACGAGGAAGTGGAACTGACGTTGAAGTCGGACGTAGCAAACCCTAACATCAAAGCGAGACACGCGCCAGTGGCTTACCCGATCAATGGACAAAGGACGGAGATAGTGGCGACAGAGATTAGGCAACAAGTTCTAGCAGACGGAGACACACCTTTGGAAGAGGCAGCACAGTGGGATCACAAAGTGCGGCTGTGGAAGATGGCAATTAAGAAGGTAAGAACGCGACAAGCTAATCGAAGACGTAGGAAAGCGCAGCGATTGCAGACTTTACTTTTTGATGGCGTAAAGACAAGACAAGACGGTATCGATGTGGACTGTGAGGAACTTTTCCGACAGAACCAGTGGAGAACAGGACGAAGATATCATAGATCACCAGCAACAGTACGTTGGCTCTTTAGGCGGACGTCAGTATGGGAAGCGCATCAAACGGTATCCAAGATTACTCTCAAGAATTCTCAAGGTGAGGAGGAAGGAATGACGATAGCGGACAAGTTTGCGATTGGCTGGAGACAAATATTGGGAGTTTCACACAGAACAACACCATTATTGGAGCTAGAAAGTGCGTTGGAGCAGTTTGCAGCGACATCACACTTTCCACAGTTGACCCAAGCAGAGAATGATTTGTTACTGGCACCAATTGAAGAAGCAGATATTGTGGAGGCAGTAAAACGATTGGAACGGAGGAAAGCTGCAGGAGAAGATGGACTAAATAACGACTTTTTCAAAGATTTTGTGGAAGAGATGATGGAAGATTTACTAGTGGTTTACAACGACGTGATACGAGGGGGAACACCACCTTCCTCCTTCTATAAAGCGATTATTATTCCACTCCGAAAAAAAGGAGACTCGGATAATGTCATGGATTATAGACCTATTTCCTTGCTCCAGACCAGTTACAAAGTTTTCTCGAAGATTATCGCAAGGCGGTTGCAGACCTTTCTAGGACGCCTGATACAGGAGTCGCAGCAAGGTTTTGTGCACGGGAGAAAGATGGAGCGGTCGGTCATGATGATGATGGCGATCCTGGAACGGCGGCAACAATATCGAGAAACAGAAGCGGAAGACAGTGCAAGTATACTACTTCTAGACTTCGCGAAGGCATATGACACGGTCGACAGAACATATCTCGTGCATGTGCTACGTAAGTTCGGATTTTCATCAGCGTTTATCAAGTTAATGGAGAATTTACATGAGCAGACCACAGCCCAATTTTTAGTGAATGGGCACTTGTCACGGGAATTGGAAATTACGTCTGGGATTCGACAAGAATGCCCCCTGGCACCGTTGCTGTTCATACTTGCCGTGGAACCGCTCGGAATAGCCTTACAAACACAGCAGGATTTGACAGGTATCACCATTGGAACGAGTACTGACAAATGCTGTCACCTATTTTCCGCCTTTGTAGACGACTCTACGATATTCTTAGAGCGAGCGGAGCAAGTCCAGACAGCACTGGCAATTGTAAGAACATTTGGAGACTTATCTGGGCTCAAGGTACAACCGAAGAAATGTGTTAACATCTTTTTAGATAAGGTGCGGAAGAGAGTTACGTGGTGTGGTATTCCAGTGTTGCAAGATAATGAGACAACCAGATATCTTGGGTACGAAATTGGGGCGGAAAATCCGCGGGAACGCAACTGGGCACACAGGCTGAAAGCAGTCAAACGACGGCTGATTACGGCGGCGAAATGTGGTACCTCGGTCATTGAAAGAGTACACTTGTTTAATGCTGTGGCGTTACCTTCAATCTTGTTTACAGCTAAGGTGTTTCCGCCGACAGAAGAAGTAACGAAGGAGCTTATTAGTTTCCAGAAGTGCTTTGTATGGAATCCGACACAGGAGGAGGGGCAGACCAAGCATAAAATGTCACCGTGTTTAGTCTATGCCCCCAGACATGCAGGTGGCCTGGGGCTAGTTTCGATACCATTAGCCATCCATATCCAATATGTGAAAGACGCGGCGTGCTGGATAATGGAAACAGAAACCAAGTACTCAATGGCATGGCGGGTTTATGGTAACTTTTTTCGGCTATCGACACCAGGAGGTTTCCTCTCGCCAAAATCCAGGAGATTTCGAACAAACCTACTAAATAGAGGTAACATGAGTGAGCTAACATTACGCACGTTGTCTCAATGTTTAGGGCCAACTACAAAGGAAGAAGAAATGGCCCAGAGGTACGTGACAAATGTGTTGCCACCGGAACTAACAAATATCAAAAAAACCGAGATGTTTCCCACTACAGCAGTGAAAGATGGGGATGTTATCACAGTGCATTTAACGAAATCCGACCCACCGTGGCATAATGGGATGACGGAGGAAATTCGGGCGTTTTGGGGCACTTTTCAGTGGTGGGACAATCCGTGGATTCTGGAAGAAACACGGTCAAAGTTGTCGGCCAGGAAGTACGACCACATTGAACTGTCATCTATCCGCCACCTAAAAATTTGGAGAATTGGGGAGGCCAAGTATAAATGGACGGCGTGCATGAAGGAGGGCTTGAGACACACTAGGGCGAAGGTGTTGCGGTGGCTGGTGACGCTTATACTCTGTTCACCAAGGGTTGACATCGGTCAATATATCGGACAAAACCCACCGTTGCAGATCATTGAGTGCCCAACAAGATTACGACAAGTATGTTGGACTACAGAGCAAAAAGGATGGATAAGAGGACGGGATGTAATCTCCGGAGAAGAATGGATCTACCGCCAAGCACAGGACGGGTTTCGGTGGAGAATCGTGCGAGGGCCACAGCAGAAGTGGGGTCAGGATGTGACGGAGGATGACACGAACTGTATTTACTTTAAGGCAAACCCAACGGTGAACCTTTACCCGTGGAGACTGGAGGAAGCCAAAAGGAGGAGATCGGTGCAATAACAGTTTCGGCGATCATTTCGTGGGATGTATTATCAGTACATGGCAGCTTCAATGGAAGGAGTCCTGGATAAATGGGAGAACAAGAACAGGAAAGAAGACTGGGGCAGAGACGCACAAGAACAATCAATCAAGGAATTGTGGACACATGGTAATATGCTGACAGACTACCAGACTTGGGTCGTGTATCGAGCAGCTACACATCAGTTAAATGTGTACTATACCGGGTACGAGGTCGATAACGCCTGCCGCCTCGATAAAGAGTGCAAGGCAGAGGGGAAAGGGGTCACACATATTGTGTGGGGGTGCAAGCGGGCCCGATCCTTTTGGGCCCGGCTTCTTAGTTATTGGCACGGGTGGGCAGTATCGCCAGCGACAGTCACGGGCTATCGGGAATATGTTGCGCAGCGGAGATCACCACCACTCTCAAAGAAGTTCGAGCAGAGGATAGAAGCAAGATGCGACAAGCAAGCCAGTGATTGTAAAGCACAAGCGCAACGATTATGGTGGGCTATATGTTCTATAGGGCTAACGTGGATTTGGAGAATCAGGAACTTAGTGGTGTTCCAAAAGGAGCAGTGGAATCAGTTCCAATACACAGAGTTCATATGGAAAAAGACGATGGAGCAGATCAAGGCAGTCACGGAATTTGAGAAGTCAAGAGCGGGATTGCGTATCCAAGGAATGCAGCTTCAGATTTGCTGGGAATGCTTAGTGGAAGTGGACGGTAATCTCAAACAGCGTCAGACCGCATTATTAACCGATCACGAGCGGACGACGACACGATTTGAGAATATCAAAGCAGAAATACACACATTTATAGTAGCTAATAGTACATAAGACTAAATAGACTACCATTTACTACTACTAACTGAAAAGGGGCCTGACGCTCCAGCAATTATTAACCCAAACAGACAGTGTCATGTCTGCAAAAGACGAGCCCACATCCGCACTTATGCATTCTGAGAAGCTCCTCAGCCGTCACAAACTGCTAAAGCCGGAATTGAAGAAAGCACTGGATAAACTTTGTCTGGATACGATGCGGAGCTTCACACAAGCCAGTAGGGAGCCAAGACCCAATACAATTTTTGATACCAGAAAGCCGCATGATGTGATGCAGTCGCTGGTAAATGACGTCGTGCACGCAGTGGCTACGGAAGCCAATTTAGACAAGATGCTCTTTCCGGCGCACCGTGTTTTCGTGGAGCATATGGTCTTCAGTCGTCTCGCATGTGCGTGCTATCGAGGCACAGCTGCAGATTTGGACGAGCGTAATAGCTTGTGGCGTGAACAGGTGACCAAGGCACGCGAGCTGAGCCTAGAAGAAGTCGATTTACCAGTGGATATCCCCGTCGAGGCTCAGCAGCAGGAGATCTTCATCAAGTCCATTGCTGCCTTCAACCAAATCCCGCACCTAGTGCCCTCCAGTGTACTAGTGTCATTCATGCGAGCGGTCAGTAAGCTGTACGGCGAGGCCAAAGAAGGCCTTAACCTTGACAGCAGCTGCATTTCGCTGACATATTGCTACCTCTCCTGGTGTATATATTGGGTCGCTGTGATTTACCGCACTTGCATTAGCAGGTATATTTGATGGAACAGTACACCATTGAAACCCTAGATGGCTCGGAGGCTGCATATTACCTGGCATGTCCTCAAGAGCGATTAAATCATTTGTTTTTACAATGTGGTCATCATCATCAAGCACCCGTGACCGCAAAAAGTCATATGCCTTTTCTCTAGCTTCTGGATCGGTTTATGCGAGCCAAGGCTAAGACCATCCAGGACAGAAAGAGCTACACCCTGTACGAAAGCCATCCATACCGTAACCTTGAGTGATGAATCATCTTGTTTATTCTCGAACGAAGTGATAAAAGATATTCAACTGAGAATGTCGAGTAGCGTCACAGTTCCACATCCACTTACACCCCAGTATTTCTCGCCAACATGTTCTACGAAGCTTAAGATAGGGTGGCATAGGTATACCAAGCTGTCTATTGCTGCTAAGTGTCTCGTGTGAGCACGAGAAACACTGCCTCGGTTACCGATCAAATTGTCGCGAATAATTGTAGTAATATCATCCAAATCTAAAAGTGCTGGCACCCTAAAAAAATTCGGCAAAACGATTACGCAAAGCTGAAGAGAATTCCCGCTTGCCAAAATCGCCAACGGGACTCATTATTGCCATTACACGCCACTTTAGATGCACTACAATCTCTTCAACGCGGTCGCCACCCTTTTCGGCGAGTAGCAGCGTTCGTGAAAGTTTGAAGATACTGGTAAGACGCTCAAGCACGGCATCTTCAGCAAGATTTACCATATCGATCAAAATCAAATCACTCTTTTTCATTGACCCCACAAAGGGACCGTCTACACACACAAAAATTGACTGAAATCGTCGTTTTAATCTATCCATCAGCCCAATAAGTTCTCTCTGGTGTATCGAATCGCCGGCTTGAACTCGTGCTTGCACAATATCCTGCTTAGAAAGCAAAGCATTAATCCTCATAGCCTAGCATCAGCCCGGCGTTTCTCGATTTCCGTCACGAAACATTTTACAGGTGCAGCTTCTAGCTCCTGAGCTGTCTATTCTTTTACTCAAACAGGTCGCAAACATCTAAGAGAATCTGATGTTTCAGTGTGCAGGTGATAATTTAAAATGTGCAGCGGCTGAGCAAAAAGGAGGAAGTACAACAGTGCACTATCTCGGTACAACAACCAATACGAGATCTGAGCATCCATCTTTCCCTTACTTAGACGTGAGTAGCATTAATATATGCTTAAGGAGAGTTAAATGCAGAGGCGGAACTGTGCCAAAGTTCGACTTCTTGATCGATTGAGCCAGTCGATACCATACTCGATATGTTAATCCACATTGGGAATCACAGCACTTCTGTAGCAGAATTTTTATTCCATCTCTTCATCTGACCGATCCCATACCCATATCACCGGTCGGTCTGTTTACCAGGTCGCCCCTGTCGGAACTCCTGATCAGCTCGATTATCGGGGTGGATTCTTTCGACAACACTTTGGTCAGACTGGATTCTTTCGACAACACTTTGGTCAGACTGATCATTATAGGCTGATCCGTTGATGCCAAACTGATCGCCCCTAGACAGATCAATATTGATATGATCGGCGTAGTTATTGCCGAGAACGCTCCATCGTAAATGTCAACATCATCTGCATTGGTTCAGGGTTGGCATAGTTGTTAGACCACCCTTGGGTGGTTGATCATCATCCTAACCCCTTGATTTAAACCAGATCTAGGTTCATCCTGCGGCGACCTCCATAGAATTTGGTTCCATGTTTTTAGGTGGCATATCAATCAGTCCCCATATTTTTCTTTTCCAGTTTTCTTCTTATGCATAGGATCGAGGTTGGCACCTCGATCCCTTCCTGGATTATCGTTGATTTTACTATAACCCAGATAGGCTCCGGTCGGAGCCATGTGGGGAGTTGTTTCATCTTTAATGTCAACTCGGCACTCAGCCAAACCAAGTCAACCATCGCTTCCTTTTAACTTGGACAGTATTGGAGGCGATACGCCTTCCTCCAATACCCCGAAAAAGTTTCCTCCACTTTGATTTTTCATCTTTTTCATCTTCAAAGGAATCACGGTGATATCCTGAGTCACCAAGTGATCCGGGCACGCGCACCATTGTGGTGGGGCCGATTTCAATCAGAGACGGAGGGTTTTGGTGGAATTTGGATACTCACTAGCCCGGACGACCAACTATCGGAGGGGGTCTTCCATTGATCCTGATCGCATCGGGATCGGATGAATCATCATCTGATTGACTGATCCGATCTCCCGGTCTTGTGTCCGGTCGTCATGTAGAAGAATCCATATTTAACTTCCTTTCACTTGTGTACCCATTTTGGTCTTCGGTGTTACACTCCTCGGTGACTGTTAGAGAAAAGGTTGTTCGAATCAGGTCAGAGGAGATCACTTCTCGAGAGCAGGGGTGTCCGGGGTGGGAATCTTCACCGGAGAACGATTTAGTGTCAATACTTAGTTAAAGTATATAAGGGCACTGATCGGGAAACTTCGTCCGATCACGCCAGCCAATAAAACGAGAGATAACGAGAAACCACGAACCTCCACAGTAAACCACAAACGTTATCTCCACGAAACCTTTCCAATTAATAAAACGTGTTCAAAACACATGCGCGTGAGGGGGTGAGGGTGTTTAACCCAAGTAAATCCCGTCGTGGGACTTCCGTCGAGCCAAAGTGCGACTATGCGCGTCTCGTCCGGGAATAAATGAACGGGGGGAGCCTTGTTAGCTCCCCGTTCCCAAAAGTAGCGCCAAGGGGCGCAACGACTTTTTTACTTAGGGAGGGAAAACAGAACCTGATATTAAACTTATAAACCTAAAATTCAGTACCAAATGTAAACTACACCAACCTGTGTGGCTTACCTAATACTTCTACCTTGAACTTCTTGCCACCTGATTTATTCCAGCATCTCCGTAGAACGTTCTTCGTTGATCTTCAACCTGATTTGTACCCTTTTTCGACTGATCTTTAACTGATACCGATCCGGTCCTCGACTGATCTTTAACTGACCTCGATCTGGTCCGAACCAGCTTTGATCGATCTTCAACCAACCTGATCTTCGCCTGATCTGACCCAATACGTCTAGGATCGGCACAAATCAACTCGGAATCAACTTCGGCTGATCTGATCCGATACTTCTGGGATCGGCACAAAACCAACTCGGAATCAACTTCGCGATTAGCTCGAACCAGCCCAGAATCAATTTGGAATCACCTCGGACCAGCTCGAATCAGCCCGAAACCAGCTTACTATCGCTTCGAGATCAGCTCGAACCAGCTCAGAATCACCTCGAGATCAGCTCGAACCAGCCCGAAACCAGCTTAGAATCCACTTCTCTTGTCGGTCCAAATCTGTCTTCTGTCTCCAACATGCGTCAACCTTGAGAGGCCGACTCGTGATTTATCTTTCTTTGAGGTTGGACTCGACCCGATAGCTGGAAGCCGATCAGGGCCGGTTCGCAGATCCTTGTAACTGGTATTAACTGGTATTAGCTGGCTACAGCTGATATAAACTATGCAAGCCACCGCCACATATACTCTCTTACGTACTCGATCTTCACGTCTTAAGGCTGATCCAACTCGTTTAGTCGGTTGGCCGAGATCTTCAACACCGCGTCACTTTGACCACTTGGATAAGCGATAATCAGCTTCCATACTCATACTCCACCATAACCAACACATCAAACCGTCCATAACATTGCTTCGCCACGTATGTCTTAGCCGGTTCGACTTTAAAGTCAGCCCGGTCTGGCATCTGGACATTCTTGTCTGGTCATAATACTTGGCCGATCCACTTTTCCTTGGGACAGGGTGCGCTAATGATGACTTTAGTATTTTCTCCATATTCTCCACGACCCCGCACCCTTTTGAGCCCGGTCGACTCGTCCCAGGTAGCTAATTGACACTTTCTGCCCATCTATAATGGGTCCTCTCCAGATCATACAGCTAGCACAGCGGTGTGGACAATTCGCATTTACATTTTTTAAAAACCGCTTCACCACAGGTAGATGTGTGTCGAGATGTGTTATTTACTATTAAGAAGCCGTTCTCCAGGTACAACAGCTGAATTCTTCGTCAATAACTAATTTGCCGTCCCCATTCAGGTCAAATCAGGCATTCGTCAAGGCTGTCCTCTGGCGCCGCTGCTATTCATCATGGCGATAGAACCTTTGGCGTTGGCGTTGTTACAGGAGCCTCGTTTGACCGGAATTCACCCTTTGCATCAAGGTGGGACTCTGGAGCATCGCCTCTCAGCCTTTGTTGATGATTCGACGGTGTTTGTGAAGCATGCGGAGTAGGTGCCGGTAGCGTCAGAGGTAGTACGACGTTTTGGCGAATTAGATGGATTGAAAATTCAACCCGAGAAAAGATTTTTTTAAATAAGTTTTTTGTACCAGACAATTGGTACAAAAATACTAGTATTACATAGTCGGGGATACGGTAAGATATCTCGGTTATCAGTTTGGGTGGGCGGACTTATGAGTGGTCAATTGGGCATTACGCCTGAGTAACGTGCAAAGAAGGCTGGCGATTGCAACTGCATGTAGTACAGCGTTGGTCGAATTGGTACAGTTGATAAATGTGATTGCCATTCGTTCAATTCTGTTTACGACAAGAATGTTTGAACCCCCCAAGGAAGTATTAGATGAATTATTGCACTTACAGAAGTCGTTTATTTGGCATAAGGGGCAGCCGGGCACGGCTGAAAGCACAAAATTTATCCTCTGTTATTGTTTACTCCACACGAAGCAGGGGGAGTGGAATTAATCTCTATTCCAGTGGCGATCAAGATCCAACGGCTTAAATTAGCATGTCAGTGGCTTATAGCAGCCCCAGACTGTTATCAAAGGGATCGGCTGGATTTGATGAACCTATTACAACCTAAGGATGCGGACCCGGTGCTAACTCCAATTAAATGCTATTATGTTTGCTAGGCAGTGGAAGGTGTACAAAAAACGAGTAGTTCCCGGGGGAATCAAGCAGGAACTGGCGGAATGGCTAGGTCCTGATAGGACGCAATAGAACAGTTGGAACAACACACACGGCACACTCTTCCTAAGAGTATAGATACCATGGCTTAAGGTATGATCTCGAAATCGATCAGCTAATACCAGGGGGGAGTATTGTTATTACGCTGGATGTGGATTCTTACCATATCATGGTATACTTCCAGACCATATGATTCCGTTTTGGGGTACTTATAGTTGGGCCTCAACCCCTGGATTCGAGAGTTGCGAGCGCCGGAATTGGTTCCTCGGAAATATGACTGAATTCCGTTATGGCTATACGGGATTTAAAAATCCAACGACTAACTTCGTCTACTTATATTTGGCAGGTTTTGGGGAACCAGAAGGTCTCGCATACTAAAAAATCGGACGGTGGCTTGTGCTGTGGTGTTAGCGTCTCGAAGCGTTGCCTTGGGAGGGAATCACCGAGTATTTCATTATGTCGGAGGCCGAGACAGTTGTTGGACTTTCATTGGAAACTCGAGGATCCAGGGCGTGTACGTAGTTTTCGTGGTGAAACGATGGGGTAGGTACAGGATGAACAACAATTGGATGGTATATTTTAGAAGATCACGTCAAGCGTCCTTGTAGGCCAGGAAAATGGGAAGGAGAATTAAAACGCTCAAATTGTTTTCCACCCTCATCCCGATCTCCACTTAACTGGGTGACAAATAGATGAAACAACTCCAGTGTGGAAATTTTTGTATAAGTTGCGTCGATCGTTCCGAAAGCTTTACTATCAAGGAGTGGCACCAAAGTTGGGGACTATTCTGGCTAAATGGAAACGTAGATGCGTAGAACGTAGGTGGTGGACACAATTGCAAGATGTGGAGCCAAAACAGATGTGGGAGCATGATAACTTGTTAGCTAACTATCATCTGTGGGTTATGTTTCGTGTGGTTACAATGCAATAAAATACTTTCTTTCTACGGGATAAAATACTTTCTTTCTACGGGACCATTGGATCGGCACTGCTTATTAGATGAGCGTTGCACCAGCACGAAGACGGATGTGTTCCATATTTTATGGAAGTGCAGACGAGCACAGGCGTTTCGGAGACGACGTCTACAACATTGGATAGGTGTCAACATCACGGAATCATCACTGTGCGATTTTCAGGACGCAGTTGAGATGAAGAAACACCCGCCGATAGGGATACATGTCAAACAGGCAATGATGAATAGACATGGACGGTTTGATGAATCGTACCCACCAGTCTTTGAGCGACTATGGAAAGGATTATGCGGGATTG
>MIQA02018339.1:0-11163 GCA_001887855.2 Sclerospora graminicola | reverse complement strand
CCTTCGGGTCCAATGTCATACGAGTCACTCCGATCGAAGAATCGGTAGAATCCGATCCGGGCCGGGATGATGATTGATATATTGATTAGATATCCATAGGATATTCGACCAACTGTGATCGGTGTGAAGGATCAACCGGCGGTGAATGGGCCACGGGATTCGCCCCGAGTAACGAAGCAAGGTGATCGTACAGCTTTAACATAGCTTCTCTGATGGTTCCTTGGTCTAGATCAAACAGCATATTCGCGTCAAACGCACCAGTAGTGAAACCAACTTCGTCGATCTAGGCAAGGAGATTCTTAATCAGGTCGAACTAGCTTCCAGTGATAACCGGCCTAGTTGCTCGACCTTCTAGCTTCCCACTGATTATAGGTTTGATGGTTTTTATCACCCGGCTGTTTGCTAGGAATTTGTGAAACTCGCGAAGGTAAACAAGCGTTCTACATCCTGAACCGTGTTTTTTTTCGGCTGGTTCGGTCTTCTCTTCATCGTTTTCGAACATTATCGGTTTAGGTTTCACATATTTTTTAGGTGGATCATACTGATCCGCCCCCATGTCCTATTTTCTCTTTTTCAATTTTCTTTTAATGCATAGGATCGAGGTCGGCACCCCGATCCTTTCCGGATTATAGTTAATTTTACTATAACCCGGATCAGCTTCGATCGGGGCCATGTGGGGAGTTGTTTCATCTATAAGTTCGACCTGGAACTCCACTGGACCAGATCGACCATCGCTTCCTTTAAATTTAGACAGCATCGGAGGTGATACGCCTTCCTCCAATAAAGTTTCCTCCACTTTGATTTTCACATTGTTTTCATCTTAAAGGAATTCCGGTGATATCCTGATCACCACGTGATTCGGGCACGCGCACCATTGTGGTGGAGCCGATTTCCAAATCCATAACCCAAATTTTTGGGGGAAGTCGGATTCCCACTAGCCTGGACGACCAACTATCGGAGGGGGTACTCCGTTGATCCTGATCGGCATCAGGATCGGATGAATAATCACTATGATGACTGATCCGATGCTCCCGGTCTTTTTGTGACAAGTCGTCATGTACCATAGAATCCATGTTTAATTTCATCTCACCTTGTGTACCCATTCGTGTTCGGTGGTTACACTCACTTAGGTGAACTCTAGATGAGGAAAAATCGTTCCGAATTAGGTGGGAGGAGATGACCTCTCGAGACGGGGGTGTTCTCGGGTGGAAACCTTCACCGGAGGACAAATCAGGGGTGATACTATATATACTAGTATCGCAAAGGCCGGGTCGGGATAATCTAACCGACCGGACCATCCAATAAACGAGAACTAACCGAGAAACCTCGAAAACCCACGAAAACCCACGATATAACCACGACCTTCCACAATAAGCGCAAAACGTTTTATCTCCACAAACCCTTTTCAATTAATTAAACGTGTTTTAAACACGTGGACGTGAGGGGTGAGGGTTGAAACAATCCCGTCGGGAGACTTCCGGTAAGCCAAAATTTGTCAATGCGCGTCTTAACCAGGAATTAGTTGAGCTACAGAGGCATAGTTAACCCTGTGCCCCTAATGACCGCAACACAGGCGGAGCGACTGTTTGCTTATGGGGTAAATAAAAACCCGTTATTATATATGCAATGTACTATACCAAGTGTACCGTACACCACCTCATGTGCCTGCCTCATACTTCGATCCTGTTCGCTTCGTCGCACGGTTGCGTAGTACCACCTTACCCATCTTTGTTGCACCTTCAAACTGATCCGTACCACTTCTGACCCGATTATGGCCAAACTCCATGGCGATCTTCAACCATCCTGATCTCTCGATAAAGAGCCTGGAACCCGCTCGAGATCTGCCTCTCGGACACTGTTCGCCTCATAGCCAACCCGGCTTAACTGAAAACTCCATCTCTCTTCACATGGAAGCCGGTTTGGGGCCGATCGGTTCAGATCATGATCAGCACAGCGATCGGCAGAGTGATCGGGGCACTGATCAGGGCGATCAGCCCCGGATCACCTCGAAACACCTCAGGGTTACTATCACATCGACTTTGCCTGTTCAATCGACCATGTTCTTGACCTCCATCACCTGTCGGGGTGCCAAGATCGCACTGACTCAGCATTTCTCGTGAAGTTGGACCTAATCGGACCTTCTTGCGTCAATTCTGGGTGGATTCATCATGGTCGGCTTCTTGAAACGTTGTACATCCGGTTCAACACTGATCTTGGCTGAACTTCTTTCTTAGCACCTAGAAGCTGATTCGGGGCCGATCCAGACCGGTTCAGAATCAGCTCGAAAACCAGGTCGAACCAGCCCCAGATCACCTCAAACCACCTCAGAATCGACTAGATACCGACATCCTTGACTCGCTCAACTCTGTCTTCAACGTATATTGTGCGTTAAACCCGCACGGTTCCACTGAATCAGTATTCCTCTTAAAGTCGGACTTGATCTGATCCTTTAGTGCTGATTATGAGTAGGTTTGTGAATCCTAGCAACTTGTTTCAGCTGATATGCCCCATAAAGCTCACCATTTCATACATAGGGTTCCATCATACGATTGGTCTTCATGTTCTACGGCTGGTCCAAACCATTCAGTCGGTTAGCCGAGATCTCAATATCACGTCACTTGAGCCACTTAGATCAGCGATAATCGGCTCCAATAACCAGGTTCTGCCATATCCACTTTATCAAACTACCCATAAATCTGCTCCATCACACGTATCTTGACCGGTCCGGTCTTAAAACGAACCCGGTCCGGCATCCGGATATTCACATCTGATCGTGATACTTGACCGATATGTTGTTTTCCGGGACAGGGTGCGACAATGGCAGCACCATGTTTTCCCCTACATTTTACGATATCCCGTTATCCTTAATGCCATCCTAAGTTAACCAAACCTGTCCCACCCGTCAACGGTTCTGTCTTGATGGGTATTCCATCAACCACCTATCAGCAGCCATATGTGGACCACTTATTCCTGATTATTCCTGGATCACTCCACCACATTAGTACAGAATGATGGGGTGATTGACCGTATCACCAGGCCGTTGACCCCCCCTTAAACTGTTACATATAACAGAGTTAGGTACATTTGCCACTTCTTTGCTCAATAAGTGAATGAGTCCCTCCCATGCTGCTATATCACCTTGTATAGCTGATGCGCTAGTTTTCGGTACGCTAAAGAACGTTGCTGAGCTTTAAAATGTCTAGAAATCTTGATCCAGATCGAATCAGTGGGTAAAAGATCTGTTCCCAAAAACTCTGCGATTTGGGCCCCTCGTGTGTGGGCAAAAAATGATACTTGGGCGATTTTTTGTGTGGCGCGCACAGTTTCCAAATGGAGTTATTGTCGTACTTACGATGTTTTAAAAGAAGCCAGTCGTGACTTCTCGCCCTAAGAGCCTTTTTAAGAGACTCTTTATGTACCGCTTTCACTTGTCTTGTCCAGTCTCTTAAAGTCGCAGCAAATGTTTCATCTTGGTGTGTAGCTCCCCCTTCAGTGGCTAGCATCGTCCAGCATTCACGACGCCAATCCTTGGTGAGCTCGAAGAGAACATCTGGTCCCAAACGTGCTAAAATATAATGTGGATGACTAAAACATTTTAACAACGGCGTAATGGCCACCTTATAACACTTTGCCGCCCGCATCAACATCTCTGGACTGGCTCCAACTATAGGAAAGGATGTACTTTTGTGATGGAGCCAAACCGTTTGCATCGAGTTATAGATCTCAGCTCAATTTCTGGATGGCTCAGATCCAACATGGGTGTGTCCGCTGCTTGATTTAGATCGTCGAAAAGCACCAGTTCTACAATCCTCTGGTCGACTTCCCTTGGGTCCTCGTATGTTTGAAAGACCGCTCTGTTCTTGTGCCTTCTTTTCTTTTCCACATCTTGGATGGTCTGAGATTGGATTTCATCTCGCTTCGGCTGATGCCTACATCAGTCGTACCGGACTGTTGTTGACTTAGTGTCGGTGAAATGTTCTCGGAGGGCGCTGAGGTAGATACCCTCGATCCTGATGAGGTACGTTCTCCATCCATTATCATCAAGGTATCGTGGGATAAGTCTCACTAATGTACCAATATATGTTCGGCTATGTCATATGTTTCCGCAAAATATATTGACGTACCTAAGGGTCTGCGATGTACGCGTGGAGTTAGCTAGTTTGGTCGTCCTTGGACATGTATGTTACCATATCAATCAGAAAATGAACCAAACCCTTATTCTCCTCACCCCCACGTTTTAGAAGGTTTCTAATTTGCTGGTGAAAAACTTCCGGCGCCGATAACGAAAGATTCATAATATGTTCCGTCTTTTGCTGAGAATGATGCTGTGGTGTAGAGACTCCGATCATGTTGTAAGACTTTCTTTCCGGGTTAGCCGCCGTCCCATGAGGTTGAAGTAGGCGATCCCCTCTCCGCCTTACTGGGATGAAATGTTGGTGCTGAATGGTGAGCTTGCTGTGAAACACAGATGGCGGTACTCTGCTCCCTTTCATCCCTATCCTTTCAATATCTCTTCTTCCACCGTCCTTCCCTAAATCATCCGATCCAGTCCTCCACCCATGTACGTACGCGGTGTAATGTGCATTTTCAAAATGCAAAACTAAAGGTAGTTTGCGTTCTCCTTTTGCCGCCTCATTTTTTAGGCGGATCACAATTTTTGGACACAGTGGTTTAATTGAAGAGGGAATTCTCCACAAGTAGCGCATTTCTTCCGTTGTGCTATTCGCCTTTCCGGCACATAGTGCATTGCGCCAAGTTTGCCACTTCCCGAATCAGTGCTTAAGACAAATGTATCGCGGTGCAGCATGGTTCCAATGCATCCTAATGTGTCATTGCTTCCCCACTGATTCAAACTTTCTGTTTTGTCCAATGTAGAGGGGTTAGTACCGTACTCCTTTATATAGGCCTTAAATGCCTTTTCAGATTGTTTCGTTGAGATTTTTTCATAACTTCGCCCAAGACCCAGAAGAGTATGTTTTCGAATTCCAGGGAGAAATTTAAGATTAATCCATATTTCTCCTTGCCATACATCCTCTCTAGAGGTGAGTAGCCGCTTTCTCCAATATACGAGGGTGTTAATCTAGAGTGGAATTAAAAAGTGATTGTATAATCCGATAGGCTTGGCAATTTCCAGTTGCTGTTACAATGACTTGCTAAACCCCATTGCAATCATAGCACCCCGCAACGTGCATGTAACCTTCTCCGCCGGGAAATCTTGGTCCCATGCAAAACTTTCCAAGGTTCCTTCGAATTGATCCACATCATTGGCAGACAGACCAGGTTGGACTCTGTCTGTGACTCAATTACTAGTACAACAGTATTTTTTTTCTCACGTACGTGAGTGGATTTTTAATCTTGTCTGATAACCAGGGCGGGGTTTACCAATTTTACATTTGGCGTTGGATGCGGTTCGGGTTGCGGTTTCCTTTGATGCTGGATCACCTCTACCTTAATAATCTTTTTGCTCTGACTTTTGGCTGTCCTCTGGGAGATTTACGCTTTTTTTTCTATCTTTTCCTGTCGCTTAATTGTCACATGCATACCTTTAGATGTACCTACCGTACCTTTTTTCTGCTCCTTTAACGTTTTTGGACACGGTGATCTATTCATTTTTCAATTGCCTCTTGTCATCAGCATTTTGAAGTATTCAATTTTGCACTTGAAACGGGCCTTTCTTGGACGCTTGGCTGGTCAGTCGGCAGGTCATCCGGTTTGTCAGGCGTTGACGCATCCCGCAGTAAGTTGTGATTTTCCTTCTTTTGTTGTCGACGTTAGTCTTTTTTCTCATCATGTTCGATACAATTTTCTCGTATTTGTTCCCGTAGCTCGTCCATGCTAGCGAAAATTGTTCCGGCGCTTCAGTTAATTCAGCTTCCTCGTCCGTTACCGTTATGCAGTGTTCACATGTAGGGAACCAGGAGAAACAGAACAGCCACGCATTTGGTGTCCTGCTTCTCCGTATCTCAAACAGTGAAGTTTCCCTCTCGTGCCCGGGTGTTCAGGTGTAATAACAATATTGCACCATATGATTCTCCATATCTCGTGTAGTACGTTAGGACATCCACTAGCGTCAACTAAAATTTCCAAATCAAGAGACGTTGCCGAGAAAGGTCCACCCTGATATAGCTCCTGAAACTGAAACTCCACAGGGATCATTGACTGGAAGAAACTTTGTAGTTTGATGATATCAATATTTCTCGTGACGTTCCGTAAAATTATAACATATTCTGGTTGTAGACCGATATGGAACTGCAACATCCACATATCGTTTAGCTGTTTGTCGTGTCAGAAAATAGATGTGTAGACTGTGCTCTGACTGATTATAGCTAATTTCCTTCGCTCAAATTTTCATATTTCTCATCTTTCATGCCGGGGCTGTAGCCCGCAGTAGAATACTCGCTTGTATACTCTTAGTACTTTGGAAGGCCTTTTAATCGGCGCCCCCCTTTAATTCCATTTTTTTATGAGACAACCTTCCATTCGAACTCGAATGGGTAAGATTAATTGTAATCGATCTTTTGATATCATGATTTGGAATTCAGGCAAAATCCTCGTTAAAATAGTTTCTTCTGCAAGACCTTGTACCACTGTCCATTCTTCCGGGGTACCATCGCGAATTTTTTTCTTGCTTTTCCCGGTAAACATAATTGACGTATTTTTCCCATCATCTCACAAGAAAAAACTGCGGGGTTGAACACAAAATCGCTTTCAAACTTTTTAGGTGCTTGTTTTAACTATGGTTCGCCTTTGACGTTGTGTACTCAACCCTGGAGAACACTCTGCCCCTTCACCGCCACCTCCACTTGACATATTCCAATCATTCGAGAAAGCACATTTTCCAATTGTTAGTTATTCTTAAAGGCTAAAGAACAAACTCTTTTAGCTTGTACATTTTCCAACTCATAGCATGGCTTAACACCAACATCTCAAATAAAATTAGCATACTTTCTTGTTCGCCATGTGATAGGTCAAGTAGCTGGAGGCACGATTTTTGTTTATTGGTTGTTTTCCTTTTGGTTTCTTGAAGATTACCAAACAATTGCTGAGTTATATCCAACCATGTTTGTAAACGGAGCCTCGTTTGGGCCGCACCAATCAATGCAAGATGTAATGCTTTAGCTAAGTCTTCCGGAGTATTCAGTTTGATAGGTTTGGCCGTATCCTCTGGAGGAACGGTCTCCTCGTTTTTTTTTCTCCATTAAGGCCATGACAGTAGGTATCGAAGAGGTTTCAGTTGTTTTATTTTGATCAAGTGACTGTGAGGGATCACTGCCTTCGTCAGAATCTCCCGTATTACCGTCACTTTCCTGTGACTCAGGAATTATCTCGTCGATAACAGTGAGGTTTTCCCACTCTGTTTCACTTCTCCTAGAGGCTTCCCCCCAGTCGTATTTATTGGGGAGGAGGCATGGACGCTTGCTCGAAAACTGAGGTGTTCTTGTCGTGCAGAGTCCAGAACCGCTCCAACCGTTGCTTTGTTGAGGTGGTCAAACGTTGCAAAATCGGGACTTTACTATCTAAAATACCATGTGCTGGATTATTAATGAACACAGACTAATTGAGGTAACGTAAAACATCAGTTTATCGCAGGAAATAGGGTACCTTAGCAAAATTAGGATAATTTTGTTCAATCAGCAGATAGGTGGAATCCGCATGAACCAATGAAAAGCTCGAATCATGGACTAGGCGGTGGTGTAAAGGGTTATCCTTAGAGATGTCTCTGGAAAAATATACAAGCTGACAAAAGTCGACCAAAAACCCACCAAAACTATCGAAAACATCAGTTTTCGCGGCATAGAAATGTCGTTTAAAAACCCTAAAAGTCGACCAAAAATATCAAAAACATCAGTTTTTCGTGGAAAATCTTTACTGCGAAAAGCTGCTGCTTTCGATTAATCAGCCAATCGTGGGACGCGTAGCAAAAATACACACACATAATTGGTCAGCTGATGTTTCCTGCGGAAAACTGATGTACTGCGATAAACTGATGTTTTACGTTAACGTTATATTCGGAATACTCTGAGACAGACTAATTTATAAGTTCGTAAAGACCAAGTAAACACTTATATGTCCATCTTTGTATGCAACTATAGTATCAAGCTTACGATGCTTTCAGTTCACGGTGTATAAGGTTAGGTACTCATAAGTCCGCCTGAGATCATTTCGTTCCTTCATACCGCTAGTCGTCGCAATGCACTAAGTAAGGACAGGTCAGAGGGGGCGAGGTACGAAGTCGATTGGAACATTGTAAACATGTTTGAAAAATGAAAACATGTACTGAAAAAATTAATGAACGTGTATAGAATTACCACGCTAAACGACCACCTCATAAAACTATCTTCAGAGTTTCTTGGTGCCTTCTAAATTCCTCGTGTGTCTTTACCTTGAGGCAATTGGGATTCTTGTCCTTTCACACAAATTAGTCTGTGCCAGACTATTAGGAAGTTTTGAGAACTCACTAATTTTCTTCACCTAAATTAGTATGTGCCAGACTAATTCCAAACACAGACTATTTTTGCACACAGAGTAATTACCGTGGGTTACGATTCTTAAACCTTGATTTGTGGACATGATATATTCACACCATGTTTTCAATATCACATTTTGGTTATCAGTAAACAGACAACTCCCTCAAATTAATACGTCAAAAAAGTACCTGAGTTTTATTCAGTTTAACATGGAGTAAAGCAGATACAGTCACACCTCCTTATGTGGCGCACTCACGAGCCAAGAAAATTCGAGTGGTCCAGGTATAGAAACGCCATCTATGGGGGTGGAGGCGAGATACGGTACTACTTGGTGTCTTTTTTCGAAAAAAGTGTGCTGGAATTTGGAACATGTCGTCTTGTTTCTTCTCGTGTGCATCAGCTTTAACTTGCTCCCCAATTACTTGGAGTATTACAGCAAGCCGCAGGTCATGGCGAGAACGAGCATGGGAAATTGTTTGATTGTTTCTTGGGCTCTCGTAGGAAACAAGGAGGCAGCGGAAGCGATTTTGGAGCAAGGGGTGAACAATGATGCCCTGCAGCCGACGCAGTAAGATAAAATTCTGAAGCGAATTACTGCGGGTAAAGCAGGTTGGATGGCAGCTTTCTCGGGATCACCGCAACAATAGAAGGTGCTTGCGTTGCGAAAGAAGATGCAGCGCTCGGAAAAACACAGAACCACAATATCGTCGACAGGACGCACAGTGACGAAAAGGCGGTAGTGTTTGCTCCGCGTGGTGGTGCAATGACGTCACTCCATCCTTCAGTCATCCCGGCGGACATGACCCCCATTCGTCCCAATAGAGAACCTACTTTCCTGACTTCGGATCCACTCCATACGCTGACGACGGCATCTAATGCCACCCCACTCATCCATGGTCAAACCGGAGAAGGTTTCTCCACCGCGTCCAAAGTTCTTCGAAATGGTGAGTCATTTTTGCTAACGACGCCGTCGCTCCAAACGCGGCCCAACCTCAAGTCACAGTGTATATTACGAAAGTCAACCAGTTCGATTTCCACAAGACACGAATGTTTAGAGTCTTGGCGTATCTAATTGTGCATATGTGCTTTTATAATAGGAGCACTTCGAGTGATTGCTAGCAGTCACGACAATGAAGATGATGATAATGACGACGATGACGATGCGATGTTCGATAGCCAAAAAACGCCAAAAAAACCCGACAAGCCAATCACTCCAGTTGAGGTTTGTAAGCTAGCATCATTTCTATTCTTACTTTCAGCTGGTCGGAACGTGTTGGCACTGATTTGATTTCTGTTCAGGAGAGTGACAATATCTCCAGTGCGCCTAGTGCAACGACAGTGAAAACGATGCCTGAGCAAAGAGTGAATGTGGGCGATATTTCCCATATTTTAGAATGGAACCCAGACAAAAGAAAAGGATCAAAGGGCTTCTTTTCGGACAGTAAAGACTCCAAACCACAAACAGCAAAGCTTCCGACAAATGATGCACACAAAAAAAGTAAAAGCACCAGAGTTAATCAATGACATCAATATTCATTGGTTAAGTTTTCATTTGAGGCTGTCGAGACGTTCGCCGCGGATGATACTAGCAGGTTTTCTCGCGGCGTCCCACACGCACCCCAAACTTCGAAGAAATCCATTCTTGAAGTGCCCAACTTTTAATTTGTCGATTTTGCTACACGTGGAGCTGCACTTGCTTCTTTTCGTCCACCGTAAGTTGTCTGGTGCCCATGGCTTAAGGGGGGGAGTCTGTATCCAACTCGCATTTTGGCTAAATCCAACTTTTGAGTCATCAAGGGTTAGGGTCACCAAAAATGGTAAGGGCCAAAAAGGGTAATTTTACCCAAAAAATTGCCAGGGTTGCCAAAATGGTTAGGGCCAAAAAAGTGATGATGTCTTAACTTTTTACACGTTGCTCATTATGTTTCTCTCAGTTTATTGTTTCGTGTAGACACTTGACTTGTTCGATATGTTTAGAGAGAGAAGATATGGGAATGTTTACTTGTGTAAGAAGTAAAAATTCACAACGGATGCAATTCTTCGTGTATTCCTTTGTGAATGTTTACTTCTTGCACAAGTAAACATTCCCAAGGGATGCAATTCTTTCTATTTTAACACAACGAACGATTCGGGTATCTACACGAAACGATAAAATTGAGAAGCTACAAAACGAGAAGGAATCTTGCTAAAATGAAATCTTACCATACATCTTTTGCATTGCCGAGCATAGTACGAGGTAGACACTGACCCAATCACCTTGTGTTAGAAATAATAAAACAAAACATCAATCCACGAACGCTTCTTTCTTGTAGTTATATTAAATGATCTCTATCGATCGTACCTGGCGTATCGTCGACGCCCTAAAAGCTGAACCTGTTCATTTACTTCGAAACACTTTGCAGTAGATCGTTATTGGATATGATCCTAAAATACGTTTAGCTTTAACCGGATCAGAGCACTGTTCTTGCCTCTGCGTTCGTTTTTATTGTCATTAAGGCAACAATCCTGGAGTAAACTCGTCGCCGACACGAAGAGCTTGCCAATCGTGCAAAGTATGGCCTGGTTCAGTAATAGCGTGTACCATGTAACGGGTACTAAGGTTGGGAAAAGAGGTACGGGGTTTCGTGCAACCCTACCCCTTGATGACTCAAAAGTTGGATTTAGCCAAAACGTAAGTTGGATATAGACTCCCCCC
>MIQA02018338.1:0-11706 GCA_001887855.2 Sclerospora graminicola | reverse complement strand
CACTGAGAGACATACTGCACAATATATAGCCAAGGAGCTAGAACGGGTGATTGAGCAATGTGGAGGAGCCTTAAACTGGCTAGACTCAACGAAAGTGGGAGTGACGGCAGTTATCACCGACAACGCGGCCAATATGAAGGCTGCATGGGACATCTTCCAGAGAAAGTACAAGACCATGCTTTTCCTCCCTTGTTTGTCACATACCTTTCAACTTCTTGTTCAGGATCTCTGTGTAGTACCTGTCATAGCGAAGCACCTAAAAAAGCTAAGAAGGTTGTGAAGTACTTCAGAAACAAGCAGATTCCAGCATCTCTTTTAAGAGAAGAGCTCCCACGAGCTGGTGTTAGAGCAAAGTCCCTGAAGCTTCCTGGTAAGACACGATGGGGTTCTCAGCTCATTATGCTCCAGTCCCTGATAGACGCCAAGCGAGGCCTTCAAGGGGTACAAGAGTTAGCAGACTGTACAGGTTACACTGGAGGCTACCGATGGGATAGATCTGTTTTAGACCTTGTTGGGAGCTCTTGTTTCTGGAGGGGCGTGGCTGGAGTAATTCACATTCTTAGTGTTCCAGTCAAACTTTTAAATTACTGCCAAGGTGATCATCCGGTTTTGATGGAAGTAGAGGCCATTAGAAAAAAGATTGAGGACCATTTACGCTCACCCAATCTTGGTGATGGCAAGTTTATCATACCAGATGAAGACAAGAACATAGCCAAAGAGGCACTTCGCTCTAGACTAAAGATGATGGACCATCCAGTGTATATCCTTGCCGATATTATGGACCCGCGAAGCTTGGGACAGCGCGTCGAGGACCAGGATCGGTGGGAAGCATCGCTTCGATTCCTGTCTACGATATGTGGAGGTGATAGGCAGGCGGTGACAAAAGAAGTTTTTGAGAGCTTGAACGAATACCGGCTCCAGATGGGCCCGTTCAGGCCTTTTCTATGGGAGCAGCTACAAGAAAACGGCACTACGCCCAACATGTCACCTTTTGAATGGTGGCTTACTTTACCACCTATGGTTCAAAGGTCTTGTGCCCCTTTGCGTTCCATAGCATTGAAGATTCTCTCCATTCCTGCTTCGTCTGCAACAGCTGAGAGATGCTGGAGTACGTTTTCTTTCGTACACAACAAGATAAGAAACAGACTAAGAAATGAGAAGGTTATCAAGCTTGTGTATTGCTATCAGAACTTGCGGAACTTGGATAACGCTGAAGTGGCACGATTCTCGAATGGTCGCAAAAAAAGAGACCGGAATGAGGCTATACCAGATTGTGACATCAGCGACGAAGAAGCCGCTACCCCTGGTACGAGCGGTGGTATAGCAATACCTCCAGATCTGGGTGGGACACTTTCTTCTTCTGATGATCCTTTCGACTTTTCTTTCGTCTGTGATGATGATGATGATGATGGTGGTGATGATGGGAGCGAGGAGGGTGACATTAGCAATAGTGACTCCTCCTCTGACAATTAATGGGAGCGAGAGCATTGACATCTGTAACTTTCTTCTTCTTTGTTGGAGACAATAGGGAGAAGCATCATTTCTTTGAGCAAAAACGTCGTCATTCTTCACGTCTTGGAAGCTGATAATAAGACAGAGTCAAAATATAAACGATCGGGTTCATGTGCGGCGCATATAGAAGATGTTCTTGACGCACTGACAATCAATTGCTTCTCGTCAATCGCTGCTTCAATGGGAAGATTTCTTGAGTAGGATGTTTATTTTTCATTAGGTGTTTTGATACTTATCGATTGCAATCGGTACATGTAGTTGACTTCGTTTAACAAGTTTATCTTGTAGAGGAAGCAGCAAGAATTTATCAAACGTGGTCGAGAAAAATGCTACCAATTGCTACAGTGCTATTACTGTTTATCTAATAGGGTTTCAAGCGGACTTGTATCGCTACCGTGAAGGACAAATCTGCTGCAGATGCTGGCGAGTCGCCAGAATATGCAGCAGCGGCTCGACCCTGCAATGCACAAGTATTAATGATGGTTATTTTTGGTGTCCTACCTAACGAATTTGCGCTGAAAATGGCTCAAGATGAAATGACTCGGGGAAAAGTTGCCATTTTCTTGCACATTCAGATGGAAGCAACTCTGTCTGTGCTGGTAAAGGAGACAAGTACGTATGCTTAACCTTCGGCCAATGTTTGTGGTACGCAAGCTGTGTGTTTCTGTTACACAGAGATTTCCCTGATCGCCCAAAGCTTAATCGACGGGACAGTACATTTCGTAAGTTTACTGGACGAGCTTCGAGTCAAACGATGTGAATGAAACGATTTGGGATCGCGTGACGTCAAGGTGAGAAGCTGCTCCAATCGCATTTTCCTCTCAGGATTTGAAAGAGCTAGAACATCTTTTTGGGGTTCGAAAGACAAAGGTGTCACGCTCTGGATCCAAAGAGAATACCACGAAAAAGACCAAGTTTTCGGCGATAGATTCCCGGCGAGCAAGAATATTTTAATCGGGCTCAGTCAATTCAAACCATTTGAAGGAGTCGACGCCATATTGGTGGCATTGTAAGCTTGTGACTTTCAGTTTATGTCATTGTTCGAATAACATTCTTGTTCTGTATATTTAATGCAGATCAAGATGATGCTATTTGTTTTAAAATTTCAAGACCACAAGCTGGACTTACGCAAGCGTGTTCACGCGATCACTCAGGCCTGCTACGAAGTGCGGCAGAGTGAACGTCTTGCTCGGTGTTTTGAATTGGTATTGACGATAGGGAATTTCTTTAATACCGGCACAGAGCTTGAAGGTACACATGGTCTAACCGTTGCGTCTCCTTTAAAGGTGCGTTCTGTACGATACTTACAAGTGGTGGTGGACTATAATGCTGTTATTAACAAATACACTTGATATGAATGAGCCTAACTGTCGGATACTAAGACAATCAATCGATCAAAGCATGTCACTGCTCCAATTTATCGTCAAGATTATTCATGTACGTGTATGATTTAGTCACCCTTGCTTGACTGAATATTGAATATTGAGAAACTATTGACATTACTTATAGGACCCAGGCGAATGTCAAGTGCTCAGTATTGGCCTTGCAGTCCATGGAGCAGAATCGACCAGCAGCTCCAGTCAACGACGATAGAGACGTGAAGAAGAGACGCTCGCAGTTTGCGCAGTATGTATGACGTTGCCGCCATTGAGATTCGCTGGAACATCCATCAGTAAGTTCTTGTCTCCGTCTCCGATGTGCTCGCGGTCGTCCTGACGTTGAAAAAGTGGATGGTGCCGAACAACTGTGTGCGCTCGAGATTGCAGTGCTGACGCTCGTTTGATGACATGTAGTCTTTGGTGCTGATCCGTCTACAACCTCAGGTTGTCGAGGCCAAGAACTAGATCGGTGCTGTTGTGTGCTTCGTCTTCTTCGCTGGAGAATGTTTTGAATCATTTGCGAAACAATGCTAAGAGGGGATACGATGAATGCCTGAGTATCGTGAGTCTTGGTCTCTCGGAACACCGGTTTCGGCTGATGTTTCCAAATAGATGCAACATGAGTCATGGTCTTGACGCTTGTTTTCGTGTTTGCTTTGTAAGGACAATTGAGAACTGAGTAGCAAAACCGTTTACGGCGAAAATGACGAAGTTTCTTTCGCTTCCGTCGAGCAGACAAACTGAAGCCGTATCGCATGGCACGACAGCACGCGACGAGGGACTGATTGTTATATCAGTACCGACTCAGAGCTCGATGTGGCATGTTCTGCTTTGCTTTTGTATCGATTCCTAAAATCTGATAATGACATTGAAACCGAAGCATATTCACGAATGTGATCAACGAGCTCTACCTACTACTTTACTTCCATGTGAAACTTGCATTTTCTTAAATTTGTCCGCATCAGCGGCCTCACTTGCTACGGTAGCGTGTGACGAGGGGCCTTAAATCACAATTCCGGTTGCTCTCAGTACCGACTCAGGGCTCGCTCGACGTGGCACTTCCTTGCATTGAGTCATGATCTAACAGCTACACAATCTTTGTACTCTATTTTTTTCGAACTTGAAGCGTGGAGTGGACTATCTCAGCGTAATCACCATTGTTCTTTCCGTCTTTTCGCAGGAGATACTGACCAATCTGACTCAACTTGACCTTTTACTTGAGATGCAACATTAAAGGCTTTGCTGAGACGTGGACGCGGGTGTTGCGAACACTAGGCAGTCATATCAACTGGGTCAAGTTGCAAGACAGGCACCTTTGCACTCGCTTTATACGTGTAATTTGACGAATGTGTCAGACTGGCTTTGAGATCAAAGCCACGAGATCGTGCCGAAATTTGTTATACGCCCAGTTTTGACTTGCCACTATCCAATCAGTACTGTTAGTACTGTATTAGCATTAAATAGCACTACTACAACTGTATTAGCACTAAATAGTACTACTACAGTAATTACAATCTTTCGCTACTAAAAACGACTGTCCGATGGACATAATTTCGTTGAAATAGGTTGTTCGGCCTCAGATATTATATGTTGTCTTACAAAATATATTAAAGGCAGTCTGGAGCCGATGCTGCCGTGCTTGCCCATTTAGTATCCACGATCTCCAACCGAGCTTGCTGCATCAAGCACCGATTTTGTTCTTCTAGCATTTCCTGGATTAATGTCAAGTGCTCAGTATTGGCCTTGCAGTCCAGGGAGCAGAATCGACCAGCAGCTCCAGTCAACGACGATAGAGACGTGAAGAAGAGACGCTCGCAGTTTGCGCAGTATTTCTGACGTTGCCGCCATTGAGCTTCGCTGGAACATCCATCAGTAAGTTCTTGTCTCCGTCTCCGATGTGCTCGCGGTCGTCCTGACGTTGAAAAAGTGGATGGTGCCGAACAACTGTGTGCGCTCGAGATTGCAGTGCTGACGCTCGTTTGATGACATGTAGTCATTGGTGCTGATCCGTCTACAACCTCAGGTTGTCGTGGCCAAGAACTAGATCGGTGCTGTTGTGTGCTTCGTCTTCTTCGCTGGAGAATGTTTTGAATCATTTGCGAAACAATGCTAAGAGGGGATACGATGAATGCCTGAGTATGGTGAGTCTTGGTCTCTCGGAACACCGGCTTCGGCTGATGTTTCCAAATAGATGCAACTTGAGTCATGGTCTTGACGCTTGTTTTCGTGTTTGCTTTGTAAGGACAATTGAGAACTGAGTAGCAAAAACGTTTACGGCGAAAATGACGAAATTGCTCCACTTCTTTCGCTTCCGTCGAGCAGACAAACTGAAGCCGTATCGCATGGCACGACAGCACGCGACGAGGGACTGATTGTATATATCAGTACCGACTCAGAGCTCGATGTGGCATGTTCTGCGTTGCTTTTGTGTCGATTCCCAAAATCTGATAATGACATTGAAACCGAAGCATATTCACGAATGTGACCAACGAGCTCTACCTACTACTCTCTTTCCATGTGAAACTTGCATTTTCTTGCGGATATTTGTCCGCATCAGCGGCCTCACTTGATATGGTAGCGTGTGACGAGGGGCCTTAAATCACAATTCCGGTTGCTCTCAGTACCGACTCAGCGCTCGCTCGACGTGGCACTTTCTTGCTTTGAGTCATGATCTAACAGCTACACAATCTTTGTACTCTATTTTTTTCGAACTTGAAGCGTGGAGTGGACTATCTCAGCATAATCATCATTGTTTTTTCCGTCTTTTCGCAGGAGATACTGACCAATCTGACTCAACTAGACCTTTTACTTGAGATGCAACATATACATGTAGTAAAGGCTTTGCTGAGACGTGGACGCGGGTTTTGCGAACACTAGGCAGTCATATCAACTGGGTCAAGTTGCAAGACAGGCACCTTTGCACTCGCTTTATACGTGTAATTTGACGAATGTGTCAGACTGGCTTTGAGATCAAAGCCACGAGATCGTGCCGAAATTTGTTATAAATTACGCGTAGTTTTGACTTGCCACTATCCAATCAGTACTGTTAGTACTGTATTAGCATTAAATAGCACTACTACAATATATAGTACTGTATTAGCACTAAATAGTAGTACTACAGTAATTACAATCTTTCGCTATGTGCGACTACTAAAAACGACTGTCCGATGGACATAATTTCGTTGAAAAAATAGGTTGTTCGGCTTAATATATTATTCACTTGACATGTTGTCTTACAAAATATATTAAAGGCAGTCTGGAGCCGATGCTGTTGTACTTGTCCACTTAGTATCCACGATCTCCAACCGAGCTGATACCGTTCCTTGCTGCATCAAGCACCGATTTTGTTCTTCTAGCATTTCCTGGATAAATGTCAAGTGCTCAGTATTGGCCTTGCAGTCCAGGGAGCAGAATCGACCAGCAGCTCCAGTCAACGACGATAGAGACGTGAAGAAGAGTGTGGGGCTTGAGCTTAACTTGGTAAATTAAAAACTGACATTTTAGGTCCTTGGTTCGCTACTCTTAGCTACATCTAAGCCTATCCTTTCTAGAAGCTTCGTGGGGACGTTATCCTAATACGTCAGGTTGTGTAGCCCGTTACTTCCTGTACTATCCAATATGTAACCTGTTACTTCAGGTACTATCCAATATGTAACCTGTTACTTCAGGTACTATCCAATATGTAATGGTTGTGTTGCCCGGGTACGTGAGATATCAAGTCGCACGTACCCTGCGGCCTGACATCTCCCCGGACTTGACTTCGCGTTGGCGGTCTCGAAAGTCCTGTACTAGTCGATGCCAATGCGAAACGTGGCGAATAGATTTCTCACGCTCCCAAGTACTATCACACTCCGGGAGGCCATGCCATTTTACTAGCCATTCTTTTTGGCGGCTGCGCTGACGACTACGAAGCAACTTTTCCACGATGTGTAGTTCTTCTCCTGTGTCCAACTCTAGGATAACTGGTGATGCCTTCGGAATTGGTCGTCCCGCAAACTCAGAGACATTCGGCTTGTATGGTGAGAGTAGGTCGACGTTGAAAGATGAGTGCAGTTTCTTCATATTTCGCGGTAGCTTCAATTTAGCTACATTCGGGTTAATCATTTTGACTATCTCAAACGGTCCAACTTTTTTGGCCGCGAGCTTCGCTTTCTTCAACTCTGTGTGAGAGTTAACTGTCTTGAGTGGTAGGTTCTTGGTATCCAGCAGAACTAAGTCACCGACGTTAAAGGTGAAGCTTGTTCTTTTTGAATCGTAATACTTCTTTTGTTCACTGAGGTGGCATGCGCGTACTCTACAGTACCAAGTAGCTTGGCCCAATTTTCTCCACTGCACGATACCAGACAGCGTAAAGCGTCTTCTAAAACCAAGCTTTGGCGTTCTGTTTGCCCATCTGCTTGCGCCCTATGAGCGGTCGTCATGCTTAGTTTGACACCCGTTATATTCATGAGACATTTCCAGAAGTTTGCTGTGAACTTCGGATCTCTATCGCTGATAATAACCTTCGGCAGTCCGTGATGACGGACAACGGCGTCGAAAAATAACTTTGCGGTGTCTTTCGAATCTGCCGTCGTATGCGTTGGTGCATAAATCGGTCTTTTTGACAACTTGTCTACGATGACGCAAATAGCGTCATACCCTTCTGTGGTGTAGTCGCTCTCAGAAAATCTCCCTGAGACGCGAACACCCACGGGGGTCCCAGACGACTGACTACCGGAGGGGGTACTCCGTCCATCCGAGTCATGATCCGATCCGGCTTCCGGCCGGCTGGATCGGTCGCTTCCATCCGCTTGATCGCGACTGCTCGATGTTGCATGTTGAAAGCTCACCTTGTGTACCCGTCAGTACTGGGTGGTTAGCTCTCCTGGTGGACCCTAGGGCGAAAAGTGTAAATCCGTCCAATAGGGAGATGAGGGTCAGGACTAGGGGTAGCTCCTGGGCGGAAATCGTCACCGGGGAGCTCGTCTGGCAATATACTTGAAGTTTGTATAGTGCCGGCTGGGCCGAGAATAGTCGATCGGCCAGCTAAACCAATAAGACACTTGAAGTTTGTATAGTGCCGGCTGGACCGAGAATAATCAATCGGCCAGCTAAACCAATAACAATGAAGGGCGAATCCAAATGTGTATGTGAGGCAGATACAACTCCACACTCTTCCACAGAAGGCCAAAATGTCACCACTTCCCAATACTTAATACCGTGTTCAAAACACGGGCGACTTGAGGCGAGTATACGAAGTCGCCGCGACTCCCGGTCAGGGGACTTCCGGTGGGTTAACTTAACCTTCCCCGGGCAAACCAATAACAGCAAGAGGGGACCTTGTTAGCCCTCTGCCGTGAACCAATAAAAGCGACTTGCGTCTAAGAAAGCGAAACGTATACTGATTTATCCTATGTCCAATACTCCCTTTGTGTAACCTACCTCAAATAACACGGCTGACCAGTCATGTACCTTACCCAACGCAACCCGGCTAACTCCGACTTTGTGTACCCGCCCGGCCGGTACACCAACCCCCAATAGTACCAACCCGGCCGGTACACCGAACCCATCTGGTACCAGTCCGAATGGTACATTGTACCCGGCCGGCTCAGCCGGATAGCCACCCATCCGCGCCCCTCGGCCGCTGACGATAGCAGTTCCTTGGCAGTTTCTCATACGACCCGGGTGCCTGCTCCATTCACCCGAACAATCATCTTCCTTCAAGCTCCCTTCGCTCAATCCTCACAAACAATCCAACGTCTCGGCCGTCCACCATCCGCTCCTCGGCCGTCAAACATCCATAGTCCTTCCGTCTGCTCAGCCCGCCTGTCCGACTATCCTCGCCCCTTGTCAGGTCCGCCGACTTGATTTCCAGCCGGGCGCCGCCCGGCCGCTTGCAGGTCCTGGCAGCCCCAGATTGCATCTTATTACTGACCGGTCTGGGCATCCGGCTTAGGGTGACATTTCAGCCAATCCGATGCGGGCATCCATCATCATTAGTCCGTTAACTTCTGGAGCACTTCACCACAGCCGCCCCTGAGCCTTGTCGCAGCCGCACAACGGTTGAGGCACGCGCTCATCACATTCCCCACACTTTGATTTTCACCGCCTCTATGTCTGAACGTGACAACGCCTCCATTGCTCCTATGCCGAGTCACTCCCCGGCCAATACTCAGCCATCGGCCGTAGGACCGGATGCCCATCCGGCCGGCCCAGAGCATCGCCCAGGGCAACCCGACATGGCTGCTCTGCAAGCTCAAGTCGCTGCGCTGACCACTCACGTAGCCAGCCTAGAGCAAGCCAACACCGAGTTGGCTGCGACCGCCCGGCTGGCTAGCCAGCAAGCGGATGAATCCCGGGTCCGGGAGGTTCTGGCTACTTTTCAATCTCGCGACCGAATTGGCCGACTGGAAAGTGAGAACGCCGACCTTCTCCAAGCGAGAGATCGCCTCCAAAAACAATCGGACTCACAGCGTGTCCTAAACCAGAAAGCCGTAGCTGCCTTGAAGATCCAGAGTAAGTACCTTCCGCCTATTCCGGTTCGCCTCCCCACTCACTCACTCCGTGTATGCTCTTAGACCAAAACGTCATGAACCTCCGCGTCTTGATGATCGAGTCTTTTCAGACCGCGCGTGAGTTGACGGCGCGCTACGACAGCTATATTAAACTCTCCAAACGATTGGAGAGTTCGCAGTTGAAACTGGGCAATTTGGAGTTTCGCCGGATCCGGCTTGCCAAAAAGCTGACAAAGTACCAGAAGGCGCTATATCAGTCGGCCGATGCATCGCCCGACCTTCAACGCCGAATCCGGGAGCTTGAGGCCGCATACGCTGAAACCCAATCGGGTGTGAGTGAAGCCCGGGAGGCGTTTACCCAGCTTGCGGAGGAGCGTGCGAACTGCCTGTCCTCTCTCAAGGAAGATCGGGCTCGTCTAGCCGCTTCGGCGTCCCGGGTGAGAGGTCTAATGAAGGGTCCTGCCCCCATCCGGGAGGCTATCAGGCATCTCCTTGACTTAGCTTGTCCGCGAGACCTTGGTCAAGCCGCTTCCGCCACGCCCCTTCTCCCGTCAGCCGCTGGTTCCGCCGCGGCCGTCCAGACATCTAGCGCGGGAGCTTCTGCCCCCGGATCAGCGACCGGTGATACGGGAAAAGTTTCTCGCCTACGGATTTGGAATACTTCTCAAGACCCTAACCCGCCGCCAGCGCCAGTCGGCGAGCAGGCGGCTTCTCTCTTGTCCACTGAAGATCCGTCTGGGCACAAAGGCAAACGTCGGTCCAGTCGGGTTGCGTCGCTCCACGGCCCCGTGGCAGCCAAACGGCCCAAACGGTCCGCCGCGCCGGTGAGCGCGGCCCTAGTCCATGGAGACCGCGGGCCGAGTCCTAGCCCCACTTCGATCTCGGCTCCACCGGCTTCGGGGAAGTCCTCCCGTCGTCCTCGCGCTGCCAGATCTTCGTCGAAAGCTCCGACTGCTCCGGCTCTCCTTAGCGTCTCTCCTCATGATCCCCGAGGTCCGTCCACCGCCTCTCCTGATGGAGAAGAAGCGTCTGGCCTATCGGAGCTGGATTCTGACGAGGCCACCACTGAGGACCTCGAGGAATTGCCTTCCCCGGACCCCTTCGCCACGAGAACGAGTCCAAGGAATCCTCAGAGGAGTCTCCTCCGTTGTGGATTCCCCGCCGGAAGGTCATGACGGCCCTCGAACTGGCCGCGGCTGTCCCTTGGTCAAGGGCGCAGTTGGAAGGCCTGCGTATCCAAGACCTCACTGGTGCCCTTGTCACCAAGTTGTTGACTCGTCCGCCGTTGTGGATCTTCCCGCCGGCCCTCGCTGTGCCCAAGGCCGAGGACTGGAATGCCAAGCTAGTGGCGATCGAGCCGCTGAACGCAATCCTGTCCCGGAAACCTTGGGACATACTGGCGACAAAGATGCCGGACATCGGCCTGCCCCATGTCGGCTGGTTCGCGGAGTTGCGGGGAGTCTGCAAGGAGTACCTCTCCCGGCATGGACAATCCATCTGGGAGTCAACTCATCACCTTTGCATTTCCGTTGCCGCCGGGCGCGAATCTCCCGAGCTAGCCAAGTACCGGGCCGACCGCAAGAACCGTCGCAACCGCGCGACTGAGGGCTGGACTAAGATCTGCAACTTCGTGGTCGATGGAATCCAGCGCGGCCACTGCGACTTGGATATTTTTCTCCACCCTATCATGCTACATCTGGCCAACCGCCGGGTGGAGAAGAGCGGGAACTCGACCGAAGGCGGGACTTGGTATCCGGGGTTGGGTAAGTGTCAGGTTGCCACCCTCCAAGCTTCGCTCGATGCGCTCGACCAACAAGATCCGTGGCGCAACCAGTTTCGGCAGGATCCCGATCGTCACCCTGGCCTCCGCGTGCCCCGACTCCGGAACAAGTTTTGCTGAGCTTTGCCAAGGGTGACCCACGAGGCTAGCCTTGCATACCCTTATCTTCTTCATTCGTTACTGGCTGTTAACCTCGATAATACACTTTTCTTTCCATTTTTTACGTAAGTAACCGCTTGCTCGTCTTCCTCGTCTGACTTCTCCCATCCGGCACCATACTGATTCGAAGATAACTCCGAAAACCAATCCATCCGGCACCATACTGATTCGAAGATAACTTCAAAAAAGCCGATCGGACCCGACTAGCTCCATTCACCGATTGCTCGGCTGAGTGGTGATAGCTGGTCTGGCCGTGCCTGTTGCCCTGAAGCCGGGCGGATTAGTTCTCTGTCCTACCTTCTTTGTGGGTTTCATGACCCCGAAGCGGTTCCGGCTCGCCCGCCGGCGATCGAACTCTCTCATTAAAGCTCCGCAATTTAAA